>JANIWD010000160.1:0-21630 GCA_030557875.1 Candida neerlandica
CACCATACTCACCAGCATTGAACGCTATTGAAGAATTCTGGTCGGTGTGTAAATCAAAAGTCAAGAGGTCAGCTTTGACTAGAAAGGAACAACTCACACCAAAGGTTATGGAAGCCACTCCTAGGGTTGCCATTGACAGTTACGAAGGATTCTGTAGACATGCAGGTGAACATGTTCAACTCTGTATGGATAAACAAGAGTTCTAAATTGATCACAATGATCAAAACTATATATAAAAAAGTATCAAAAAAATGTGAAAAGAATAAAACTATAAAAAAAAACATGAAAATCATAAACTATATAAAAAAACATGAAAATAAGAAACTATATAAAAAAACATGAAAATCCAAAAATTACAAAAAAAAATATACAATTTTACTAACCTCTGTATTGAAGTTTAGGGATATTTTAATGTTACTGATATAGTACAGTTATTGCAAAATTTATGGTCTGTACCAGTTCTGTGAAGTAGGATGAATTATTTGATAGGAATAATTCTGTACACGTGGTATGAACTAAAGTTCCGATATAGCACTAAATTTTCTCTCAACTTTGTATGAAATATTTTGGTCACGAGGTATGGAGTATTTTTTCCCCATTACTATGAAGAATTCTCTGTCACTAGTACTAAAAATTTTGTCCGCCTTAGTGTGAAGTTTTTTTGGTGAGTGGTACGATAAATTTTGTCACTGTGATACGAATAATTTCTGTACACTACTACGAACAATTTTGGCTACATAAGTATGAACATTTCCGAGAAGCGAGTACGAATAATTTTGTCGCGCATGTACGAAAATTAATGTCCATTTGGTACGGAAAAAATGTGAAAAGACTGTATCCTTAGATTTTGGATAGATAACTCTTTTTAACGGTCAACTATAAAAATACTAAATAACTGGAGCGTCGTAATTCATGATGAATATTCTCAAATTCTAATGGATCCATTGAATATACATTTCCTGCCTATTTATACAATTTCTGATAACTTTCCATTCCGTTTTCTTACAAGAAAAACAGGTTGACAGGGTTTAATCCATGCACTCAATTAGTTCAGACATACAATTTTACAAGAAGTAAAGACAACAACACGTTTGCATATTCAATACATGGTTAACATTAACCTATACCACTATTTAATGAATGTCTTCCGCATCTTGCTAATCTGATGAATCTTCTTCTGACTCATCTGACAGATCTTCATCTTGCTCATCTGACAGATCTTCTTCTGGCTCGTACGTTTCATCCAAGAAATTCAAGGGAACTCCAAGATGTGTTGAAAGGGCTTTAGTACGCAACTGTGCACTACAAAGAATTGCATCAACTGGTATATAAAGATTAGAGACTTTCTTTGATATATCATAATACGCATGTGGACAATCATCGATAGAATCAGCCTCTGTAACATAAAAGCGCAAACCAATAGTTCCACAGTAGAGTCTTCCGTTATTCGTGAAATAGAACACCCTAGATCCGTTTTTCATTCCCTTGGTTGTTAGGGAATAAGTCAGTACATATGACTTTCCCATTTTAATTTCTCCAGGAATCAAGTACCAATGAAAATAGAACGGGATACCATCGTCTTGGTCAAAGAATTCATATATGACTCTGGTTGCCTTATTCTTTGATTTTAAGAACTCCAATTCTTCGTCTTCAAGATAGAAAGCAACAACTGGAACATCTCTCAACTCGTAATATCCATAGAAGGATTTTGGCAAATCTGACTCTTCTACTTTAAGTTCCAAGTTATTTTGGATACATTTCATGAACAATCCATCATCGTTCCAGATCACATAATTGTCTAAGTACAATGGAATCTCGGAATCTTTCATCCATGGGACTCGTTTACCATTGATGTATTCCTTTCTGATGTCTGTGCCCTTGGTAATATTGATGTATTCAAACCTTGGATTTTGAATAGATAATTCTTTTTGATGATCAACTCTGAATATTCTAAGCATGCTTAACATTGAACTTGGTTATTGTCATCTTAAGAGTCCAAAAAAGTTATTGCATGGAAATTTCCTTGCATTTTTATACAATTTCTAATAACCTGCCATTCCGATTGATTACAACACGCAAGAAAAAAAATTCAAGGGTTCATTCCAGGAACACAAATTAGAGTCTTTGTCATATTTGTTTGAACTAGTGACCAAAAATACTTGAACCAGTGCGACAAAATTATTTAAATCAATTAAACAAAAATTTGTAAACCAAGGCGGACAAAATTGTTTGAACCAGTGCGACAATATTTATGAACCACGTGACCATCATTTTCAAACTAAGGCGGTCACATTTATTTCAACCAACACTAGACAAATTTTTGAACCCCAGGGTCTATATTATTTTATACTGCATGACTATAGTTGTTCATACAAGATAGGACTATTTGTTTCAAAGTTAGACGGAAGTGTTTACAGTGTTTTTTTCTTTTTATGAACCAATTGACCTAATTGTTTAAACTAATATGGACAAAACTATTTGTACAGAGTCACAAACAAATAAAATGAAGAAGTGTACAATTAATTGTGTCATCAAATTTCGCGCTTTAGTTTAAATAATAAAAAAAAAAGACTGTACAAACATTTTTGTCCGCCTTGGTTTGAACTTTTTTCCTTAAGTGGTGCGAATAATTTTGACCGGTTTACTATGAAGTTTATTTGTCCATTGCGACGAACAATTTTAACGCACAAGTACGAAAATTAATGTCCACTGAAACGAAAAAAAAGTAAAAGCACTGTACACATCAAACTTCGTATACAATATTGATTACATAATAGATCATATTTGCAAATTCGTATTCTTCTTCTTAATAACTAATTATAAATATTTATTGATGATGTCTATCCATATTACCAGATGTTCATATCTAATTAATGTATATATATCTTCTAATATTTATCGTTCAAAATATTTAGATACTCCACGTACAGGATATGGTGTATCCTGAACAGGTTTGATATTACTATCATCATCATCATCATCACTCAGGTCATCATCAATATTGAAAAATTGCTCTATAAGACTATCCGTGTTAGGATATGATTCTTCTTTCTCAGTTGTTGAATCATTTGGAGTGGTATCTTTGGAAGAATTTTCTTTTGAAGTGGTTCTGAGAGTTCTTCTGGTATCTACTTCTTCAGTATACGTTGGTTGAAACCCAGGTATAGATGATTGGTCTATAAGATTGGAAAGTTCTTCCTTTGATTGTATGAATGGGTTGGGGTTAGAAATTGGATATTGTTCTTGTTTCCACGGATTGGAAATATCACGATCATTACCTTGATTCAAATTATGGAAATCTTGTTGTTGATATTCTTGGGTATATGTTTTACTTGGTTGTTGGGGAATCAGATAATTATCAAAAATAATATCTGATTTATTATCATCATCATCATCATCCTGTTCTTCAATATTCTGATCTTGTCCAAATGATAATTGTTGTGGTTGCGGTGGTGGTGATGGTTGCTTTCTTTTTGGTATATTATATTCCAAATTATCCGTAACTGAACGTTTGGGTAATTGACCAATGTTATTTCCTATTGGTTGTTGAAATGGTAAACTATTAGATCGTATTTGAGGCCGAGGAATTAATGGAGCAATGGATTGAACTTGATCTGTAGGTTGTGGTGGTGGTGGTGGTCTTTTGTGAACTTTGTTTGGCTTCATATCATCATCAATTACACGTTCAACATTATTTGAATTTGATACCAAGTTTGAATATGTCAATTGTTGATGATTATACTTTTCTCTCAATTGACTTAATCTTTTATTTATATTATTTGATTGATCATTAATTGGGGAATACACCGGTTCCTCTTTTTTAGGAGCATATTCAAGGGTGAAATCTTGTGTGGTATTGATTTTATTAATTTTATTGATTTTATTGTTTGGGAGATGACGTAATGGTATGATTGACTCCTTTGTTGAATGATCTTGAGTTGTTGTACGATAGAAAGTTTTGGAATAATCATTATATTTAGGTGGAGTTTCCCCTAATATAGGTAATTTAGCAATTCTTTCTTCGGATAATATTCCTTGTTCCAATAATACCGTTTTTGGTTTATGATTCAAACGAACGGCATTTTCAATATGATCATTCACTATACTACAACAATAATCCTTAAATGAATTAAACCCATCATCTTTCAATTGTACTTTTAAAGGGATATAACAAAGCATTCCAAATAAGAATCGGAACATAAATATAGCAAAAATAAACACTGATAAACACATGAAACTTAAAATAATTGATAAATACAAATTTGTTTTAGCTATTGCTTCAATATTTTCAAGAATGTTATTATTTAATTCACCACCAGTGGCATAATAACGCAAGGTAAGAATATTGATAACTTGACGAGGGGTATCCGCCACAAGGATTTGTAAAGCATTATCCAATTCATAATAAGTTAAAAAACAACACCAATCAAAGAATTTCCCTTCATTAATATTATTTAATAAACAAAAATTATCATAATTTCGTATTGAATAAAGTTTCTTTGCAATTGAATTTAAATACACTAATGCAATATTTTTGGTTCGTAAAATATGAATTGCCCACATCCAATGATAAAAAAGTAAAACAAATTGAAAAATAATACAACCGGTGAAAATCCATTTTGCAATTGCATAAGCATATGGTTTATAATTATCCGTGGCCCATTTATGAAATACCAATATATTTAGACATGAATAAATATCGGTAGCTAATAATGCAAAGGATAAAAAAACTAATGTCCACATATACATATACCAAAAAACAGTGGAACAATTATAATTTCTAAAATTATTAACATTTATAACGTCAAATGTTGATGCATCTAATTTGTATTTTTGGATTTCCTTTTGGGTATTGAAATGATCCTTTCCGGTGGCAGCTATATGACTATATCGTTTGTTAGCCATTATGAGATTCGACAAGTTTCACACGATACTATGTGATACTGCAAGGGGGAAGGGGAAAAAAAAGAGAGAGATCTAATGATGAAAGGAATGAAAGAAAAGGAAAGGGATGAATCAATGAAGGAAGGAAGAAAGGAAGTGGGTTGGGATGGGTTGATATAGTAGATGATGTTGATTGTTTTTATTCTTCTTCTTGTGAAATGTAAAACAAAAAAAAAAGGAAAAAGTAAGAAGTAAATATAAAAATAAATTTATTAAAGGTTATAATATTACACAA
Organism: Candida neerlandica; assembly: GCA_030557875.1. Lineage (NCBI taxonomy): Eukaryota > Fungi > Ascomycota > Pichiomycetes > Serinales > Debaryomycetaceae > Candida > Candida neerlandica. The sequence continues at coordinate 5,180 of JANIWD010000160.1, forward strand.
GAAAATAAAATACTGTGGATGTTACACGATAATATATATACAGTATAGATATTTAACTATGTAATGTTTATTCCCTATTTTGTGAGATGTAAATATTCGTGGCAAAACTTTATTGGTAGAATAAATTCCACAATAAAAAAGCTTGAGCCATTCGATTGGTGGTATTACTTAAGCAGAGAAGAAAAGAGGGAAGATGAAGAGGAAGGGGAAGAAATCAATAATACGTAAGTATCATTTTATGCGTTGATGATTACGTCGTTATTGTTGGTGGTGGAGAGTTTAAAAATAGAAATACCGATTTTTTTTTTAAATGGGCAAAATCTGATTTACGAGGAATTTCAGATATATGACCAAGAAACCAAGGGGAACTTGCATTTACCGATAGTAATAAAAGTAAAGCAATGCAATCCTTATTGGTTATCAGATGATTAGTATATCACATCCAAATAAATCATTATAAGCCAATCACATCATAAAGTATTGAAAATGCCTTGGGCTAATAATAAAAAATAAATAAAAAGTTTGAACCTGAAAGAAAAAAATAAACATAAAAAAACAAAAATAAAAAAAGTGTTTCCCTTTCGTTTTAGTTTAGTGTCATATTAAAATTATTCGAAACACATTTATGACACACACATAATAATACAAGTCTTTGTTTGTTTCTATCTTTCTCTGTATGTATGTTTTACATCATCATCTAACACATCTTTGATTTAAATCTAAATACTTAAAATGATGGCAATTAGTTGGTGGTTACAACCATTATGGTAGCATCCACTCTTTGCAATTATCGATCAACCCGAAGACGCGTCTTCAACGCTACCACATTTACAACTTTATCTAAGCCTCAAAACTTTTCACATCGACAATGATGATGATAATGGGCACGTCTGCAGTTATTAATAATTTATAGTGTATTGACGAAAAGAACTCGGCATCCCGATAATTGGTGTGGTAACTTAAAAACATCAATAGAGAACAGAAAAAAAAAATTAAAGAATAGACATCTGTTTTCTTCAGAACTTTCAAGTCTGTCAATACAAATATCATCCTTTATAGTAGCCCCCATGTTAATATTTTTTTGAATCCTTTAGTTATATTGAATTTTTACTAACAACTTTAATAATAATCTAGCCTTTCTTGTTATAGTAATTTGAATATATTTGTTTAATTAGTATTGTTGTTGTTTTTATCAAAACTTCTATGTAGAAAACATCTTTCATTACAATGTTACTTTCATGTAAGCTATCAAATCTGAAATTCATCTCTTCCCTTCTCTCATCGTGGTTGATGTAATAATTATTGAGAACCCCTGAAGTCTGTTCCTCCCTTCACTCCTTCCGCTTCCACCTTCAATTCCAAGTCCAAATCCAATTTAAGATGCGTTATTTTTTCATACTGTATATATGTTCGGTGTTATCGCTATTTAAGTGACCTAAAGCACTACTATTTTATCTATTACATCACAATAGGGGTAATTGAAGATATCATACAATGCTATCTCATTACCACGATTATTACTTTACATAGAGAATAGTACCATTATTGTTCTTTCAATGTCAATTATCCATCAACCATGTTCTCCAGTTGTCTTATTTGCGTGAATAAAAGTTGAATAGTGAATTGTGTGTTTATGTGAGTAAACAACGCGTCTATTTTATCGTTTTGTTTTGCCTTGTTTTGCCTCGGCCCGCGTTGCGCTTAGAAAAAGAAAAACACATCTCAAAACATCAAATCTCAAATCTCAACAATCATTTCATTTCATTTACATTACAACTCCCCCCTTATTCCATTAATGACAACCGTTCCTTACATCACAGATAAGCCACCTATATTAAAGAGAAAATTCGATGAACTAGATTCATTGACTCCTCCAACAGATGAAGAACAAAATGAACAAGTGAAAAATGTTCCTATTAAGAAACAACACCGTTCTTGGCTTCCACCATCAGTTACCACGATCAAAGAACCAACAAAATTCATCACCTCAACGTATCTTTCTGATATCCCATCTTGTATCACTCTGAATAAATCAGAATCCATTGTTCTTGGAGTTGATGAAGCCGGAAGAGGGCCAGTATTAGGCCCAATGGTTTATGGTGTGGCATATGCATTGGAATCCTTTCTGTCGGGATTACAAAGAACATATGGATTTGCTGATTCAAAAATCTTAACTGAATCCAAAAGAGAAGAATTATTTAAACAAATTGAAAACCCTGAAAGTGAATTAAATCAACATATAGGATGGGCAACAACTACAATCACCGCTAGGGATATTTCAAGTGGGATGCTACAATCTTCCACTAAAGGGGCATATAATTTAAATAGTCAAGCCCATGATACCACAATTGATCTAATCAAAAATGTATTAGCTAAAGGAGTTAAAATTTCAAAGATTTTTGTGGATACAGTTGGGCCACCAAGTAGTTATCAAGCAAAATTAAAAGGAATTTTCCCTGATATTGATATCACAGTGGCGAAAAAAGCCGATAGTATTTATCCTATAGTAAGTGCTGCTTCAGTGGTGGCTAAAGTTACTAGAGATAAAAATATTGAATATTATAATGATTCTCTTGATCTTCTTCAAGGACATAATTTAGGGTCAGGATATCCTGGGGATCCAAATACAAAGAAATATATGACATCAAATATTGATAATGTATTTGGATGGTGTTATGGATTTACAAGATTTTCTTGGGCAACAGCTAGAGATAGTTTAGTTAAAAATGGAGCTGTAAAAGTTATTTATGAAGATGATGTTAGGGAAAAGGGTGGCTATAAAGATGTGTTTTCAATGATGGGGAATAAACATCGTGGTGAACATAGAGTATCTAAAAATCACTTCAATAAAAGTTCTGTTGATTTATTGTAGGTATAAATAGGTAGACATATATAATAAATTGATGATTTCTTGTTATAAATATAGGGATTGACTTTATATGAACTCATCTCAAGTCATAGTGGTCACAAGACATAAACCTCCTCGGTCCAAGGGAAAAAAATAACATCGTTTTACAGTCCTTCGCAACAATTCAATTCAATGCGTTGATAATTTTTTTTTTTTGGTCTTGTCTTTCTTATCTTAAATTACCTTCCGACGACTTCTTTTCTTTATCTTAATCTCTACCATTCTTTTTTTATTTGTTATTTTTGTTCTTGAATAAGAAACTACAGTATGATATCTTTAATATCAATTCTATTCCTTACATTAACTCATTTACATGTTGTTTTCAGCTATCCACACCAATCCATTCTTACTCACAAGATCTCACCCAAAGTGATGATTGTATCTATGTTTCAACCAGAACAAGACGCTTGGACTTCCAAAATCGATTTTATTCATAACATCGCCATTCCTGGATTACATCCATTATATCCTTATGTTCATTGTACTGAATATTATGATATTTGTCAATTTACCACTGGAGAAGGAGAAATTAATGCTGCAACTTCAGTGGCATTTTTAATATCAAATATTAATAAAAATTTTGAATTTTCAAAAACATATTGGTTATTAGCAGGAATTGCCGGTGGGGATCCTCGAAAGGTCACAACTGGTTCAGTTACATTTGCAAAATATGCTATTCAAGTTGGATTACAATATCAAATTGATTCTCGAGAATTAAACCTTGATAAACTTCAAGATTGGACCAGTGGATATTTTAGTTATGGAACCAAAAACCCAAATGAATATCCTGATTCTGTATATGGGACAGAAGTATTTGAAGTGAATGAAAAATTAAGAGATCGAGCCATGGAATTATCATTAAAGAATAAACAATTATTAAATATTGGGGATAAAGATAATATTAATTTACGAAAATTATATTCCCATCCTTCAGCAAGATCAAATCCTGATATACTTGCATGTGATGTTTTAACCAGTGATAATTATTTTACTGGCGATGTATTGAATAATTATTTTGATCAATATACTAATTTGATAACCAATGGAACAGCAAAATATTGTTCAACTGCCCAAGAAGAAAATGCCAGTTTGGAATCATTTATAAGAATGGCTAAAAATGGATTGATTGATTATGAAAGAATTGTCATCATGAGAACAATTTCTAATTTTGTTGCCAAACCGGAAGATATGACAATTGATCCAATTGAATTCTTTAATGAGTATCCAAAAGGTGGGTTTCAACATGCATTGGATAATTTATATATTGGAGGATGGCCATTTGTTGAAGATGTTGTGAAAAACTGGGATAAGTTGTATAAACTGGGAGATGTTTTTAAGGCGGATAATTACTTGGGTGACATTTTGGGTACCCTTGGAAATGACGACAAGAGAGATTTCGGGAAGGATTCATATAAAATCACAGGGTTCTAACAAAAAAAAAAAACTAAGTTGTTGATATTTGGGAATATTCATTGAAGAATAAATGCCAAGCAAAAAAAAAGAAAAAGAAAAAGGATAAGAAAAAAAAAATAAATTCGGGCGGATAATTAGGCACCGGGGAAATCGACCTTGCAGATGAGATGACAGGGGAGGAAGGAAATATGTAATTGATTGCAAAATTATTCTTTAGAGAGAGGAGTCAAATATAGTAGAATTGTAATTAATAAACAATTTATTTATTTATTTAATAGTAGGGTATTTGATATCACCAGATATCTTGTAAGTCACAAGTTGGATTTCCCAAACGGCAATTTATAAAAACAAAAAAGCACTCCCCGTTGAGTGTACTTTTTGTGGCCTCGACGTAAAAGGAATAATTGAATGTAGTTATGTATGCCTGTATATGTCCCAACACAAGAATTGGACCTGCCACAAACGTATTTCTTCCCTTTATCTTTTTATTCTATTTTTTTTAATATATCATATCACCTTCCGATGGAACGGCATTTTTCCAACAACAATTAGTAATTAGTTAATGAATTTTTTTTTTACAATTTCAGTTATTAAATTACCCAAATTGGGTTCACAATTATATGCATAATATGCACGAAAGGTTAAAAAAACAAATTACAAACTGATAAACTAATAAAGATAAACAAAAAACAACATAATTGACTTCGACCTCGTCGACGTTGACAACCAATATAATGAAAGAAAGAGATGCCGTTTGGCTCATCTCACATATCCTATCTTTCCCCCTATTCTTCTATCTTTTGCAAAACTTCAACAAAATTTCAATTATCCCCACTCATGAAATTTCAACTATAAAAACCCACCATGATTGTCTTAATTCTCAAATTCTCAAATTCCTTCTTCTTCTCTTTTAATTCTCTTGTCATCATTCAATCAGTAGTTTTAACAGGCTTAAGTTAAGAATGAAATTCTCCACTATTTTAGCATTATCAAGTGCTTTATTTTCCTCCACCACCACTGTTTTTGCCAGTCCAATTCATAAACGTGAAATCAATGAAACTGCATTAGCTGAAGAAGTTGTTACCACAACCAATAATAATTTTCAAGCATCATATGGTAAACCATTTGCTATTTATCAACCTAAAGCATTTATTATTTCAATGTTTGAATTAGAAAGAGATCCATGGTTAAAATCATTAGATTTTGCTCATAATATAACCATACCGGGATTATCCCCAGTTTATCCAACTATTCATTGTACAACAAATTATACCATTTGTCAAATTACAATTGGAGAAGGTGAAATTAATGCTGCTGGATCAATGACTTCGTTAGCTTTAAATCCCCTTTTTGATTTAACAAAAACTTATTTCTTAGTTGCAGGAATTGCTGGAGGTGAACCGAAATATACCACATTAGGTGGGGTTACTTTCGCTAAATATGCTGTTCAAGTTGGTTTAGAATATCAATTGGCATATGAAGATTATATTAAAACTAATCCTGATTGGGTTTCAGGGTATATTCCATTTGGAACTGATAATCAAGATACTTATCCTAATACAGTGTATGGAACTGAAGTTTTTGAATTAAATGAATCATTAAGAAATAGAGCATTTAATTTAGCTTCAAATGTTACATTAAATAATGGAAATAAATTAAATGCAAATTTCAGAAAATTATATAATGAAACTGCTGCACAAGGGGATGCCAAAGTTGTTAAATGTGATGTTTTAACCAGTGATAATTATTTTACCGGTAATGTTTTAAATGATTATTTTTCAAATTTTACAAAATTAATGACAAATAATTCCGCAACTTATTGTTCAACTGCTCAAGAAGATAATGCAACATTGGAAGTTTTAACCAGATTAAATAAATATGGTTTGGTTGATTTTGATAGAATTGTGGTTATGAGAACAATTAGTGATTTTTCAAGACCTCCTCCAAATATGTCAACTTATGAATATTTCTTTAATAGAACTGATGGTGGTATTCAAGCAAGTTTGGATAATTTGGTTATTGGTGGTACTCCAATTATTCATGATATTGTTCAAAATTGGGATAAAGTTTATGAAAAAGGTATTAAATATGCTTCCAAAAATTATGTTGGTGATATTTTTGCAACTTTGGGTGGTACTCCAGATTTCGGTAAAAGTTCCTTTGAAATTGCCTAATCAAAAAAAATTACCCCAAAACATTAAAAACAATAAAATACCATTATCATTGTCATTATAATTATCATGATCATTATCATACCCTTCGTTGTCTTTTGTTTCTTGTTTTTCTAAGTTATTAGAGTTTTTATTTTTAGAGAATATACAATTTACTATTATTATTTTAATCATTATTATTATTATAAATTGTTGTCGTTGTTGTTATAATTACACTGTTAATAATTTATTGTACACACATTTATAAAGTTGATTGTTTTTTGTGAGGGGCTATTTTATTTTTGATCTATAACTATAATTGAAGTTTTTCATCTTTAGTGAAATGTAAATCATGGAATTCTGAACTACGTTTAATACCAGCTATTTCCACAAATTCACCTTCTTCTTCTGCTGTAACTTCTGAAGTATCTTCAGTTGATTCTTCATGATAATGATCTTCTTCTTCTTCATCGTAATCATCTTCTCTTCCTTCTTCTCTCATTATTTCTTCTTCATCATTTTTTCCTTCTTCTCTTTCATCTTCTTCTGATGCTTCAGTTACATTTGTCATTGGAACAGCTGGTCTAATCATCCTGATATGTTGTTGTTGATTATCACTGATATTATCATCTTCACTAATACTTTTATCATCATCATCAAACATCTCATGATAATTAGTGATCATTTTCTCTAATACCAAATTCATAAATCCAAAATTATTAATCAAAACATCCAAATTACTTGCTTCTGTTAATGCTGGTCCAATAACAGTGGCTATATTAGAAGCATTCATTCTATTAACTTCACTAAAAGCACTGATTCTATTCAAATGTCTAATCAACACTTTCAAAGTATTATAATTGGCAATTGGTAATGATGTCAAGATATTTTGATACTTGATAATATCAACAGCTTTAGAACTTTCTGTTTCACCTGATTTTTGTTCTTGTCTTAATTCGAAAAATTGATTAATCACATCATCAGTTAATAAAGCATCCGGTAATTCACGGAAATAAGATTTCACAATACTTGTCAAAGCATGGGTATCACATCCACGTTCTTTAAAACTGATATTACCCCATCTATCAATTAATTTCTTAATCGAAGTTAATTCACTAATGGAAGTACTAATACGGTAAATACCAACATCTTTAATACCAATCTCTTCAATTTCATCAAAAATACATTGTAAAAAGTTTGGAACCAAAGACTGTTCTCTTGAACAAACAAAACTAATTGGAACACCAAAAACTGTGTTATTACTGGCATTCTTATAGTTGAGAACTCTGGAATAGAACCAATGACGATTACTATAGTTCAATTTCACTAACCAATCATTCAAATCAACATCGTTTGTTGCTTGGAAGAAAAACTCATCGTTTCCAGCTTCAGAATCAATCTTGAAACACAACGACATAAGATAAACCGGGAAAATCTTTCTATTTTTCAACGAAATCACCAAAGTTGGCTTTTGTTTAACTTCAAATTGACTTTCAGGGGTTGGTAATTCCTTAACTCCAACAACTCTTTCAGGTGCACCTGCATTACCCGATAATGAAAATGGTCTTGATTTGGTAAATAATCCACTAATCTTGAATCTTGAAGTGGAATTGGATTTATATGACAATGATTGACGTTTAAGTGATGTATTGGATGTTTTTCTCGATAAAGCATGCATTCCATTTAAGCCATTGTTGATATTATTAGGGTTGGAACTACCACTAACCATGCCCATACTATTGTAACCCGCATTGATCGACAACTGGTTAGTACCCTGTATCAACTGCTTGGAATCTCTAACTTGTTTCTTTTGGTTGTCCATCATTAATATATGATGCTGATCTCTCATAACATTTCTAAAAATCTTGAACCTTTCACCTGGGGTGTATTCACGGTGTACTTGTTGATTAACCAACGATTCATCCAATTTCAATAAAAAGTCAAACTCACGAGAATCATGGAAATTGAAATCATTACTACCGGATTCTCCTTCAAAATCTTCCACACTTAACTCTCTAATCAATTTGTAAATCAAATATCTCTTGTTGAAATTGATCATATTTTTGAAATAGGAAGGACATTTATCGGTTTCAATTAAATTCTCAATTATCCAACCAAAGCATGGTAATAATGGTTCAGTTGATTGTAAATCATGGATGGTGATATTGGATGGTAACAACAGGTCAATATCGTCAAATCGACTTTGTTCTACTTGATGGCGGTATAATGCTTGAGAAGCTCTAACCCATTGGTTAGAAAACATTCTAGATTCCGGTGAATAAACAACATTGATTATGGCAGTCTCAATACATGATGGAATATTACCAGTACCTTCAAAGACAAATTGGTTATCACTCATTTTCAATTTAGAAACTTTTGCCATGATCAATATGGTCTTCATTCTGTCTAACCTCTCATCGTTGGTGATATTCAAATCTGTTAATTGCACAATCAAGTAGCTCTTAAATTTGAAATAAACTTTGAATAATTTACGGAACACAAGTGGGAAAGATTTCAATAACAATTGACGTTCTTCTGGCATTACCAATGATTCAAAGAAATTGAAAATATTGGATACAATAACTTGCTCTTCGGGGGTACCTGTTTTTTGCAAACTAAAGTCAAATAATGCATTCTTTTCAAAAGAATTTTCCAAGATTTTGTAAACTTTCACCCAATCTTCGGCTTTTATACCCTTGTAGAAAACTGCCAATAGTTTGTTGAATTTATATAAGAATTTCTCAATCTTGTGAACATTTCTGTGACTTGGTAAATTCCTATTCATTGGAACTTCATGAAGAGAATTGTTGAATCTAAATTCATTGATCAAATATTCATCAAATTTCAGCACTTCAACAGGACGATAGGTCTTTTTCACAAAAAGTTTCTTCAATTTCTTGTAGTATGTAACCAAACTTTCAAATGATCTTTCCAAGGAATTATCAATCTTGTTGGAATTGTACCATTGTAATATTTCATTACTGAACAACTTTAACAATTTAATAAGAATGCTTTTGTTGGCCAAATCCAATGAGAAATTTGAGTAAAAGTTGTTAATTAACACAATCAACACTTTCAAAATGTTGATTTGGATCTTTAATAATAATTCATAATCAACTTCACCCAATTCATTCAAATCCACGGCAGTATCCAAATCCCAATTAGGAAATACAATAGGTAATTGAGGACCACCAAGATTAAAGTTTGGTTCACTTCTTGCTCCTCTGTCATGATCATTATGATTGAATTTTTTGAGTAAATAATTCTTCTTCATCACAGATATAACTGCGTTTCCAGAATTAACAAATCTATGAGCCAATTTCTCCAACAATTCTTTGGTGGTCATAAACGAATTATAGTTCAACAAGAACACAAATCTGTACTCCGTTAAATCAAGGTGCACATCGCGATGGAAATATTTGGAATCAAGCAACAACAAATCAATCAATTTGTCAACAGTGGCATACTTTGGAATGAATTTATACATTTTCTTTATACTTCCCTCCATACTCAAATCAGTTTTATTATTGGAATTCTTGGAGTTATTGTTGCTGTTATTGTTGTTATTGTTGTTTTTAGGTGACAACAGGAAGTTTGTAAACTTGTCTGAATTCAAAATATCATCAACGTCAATACCTAACCCAGGAACATCGTCATCATCATCAGCCGTAGCAACGAAATCTTCACTTCCTCCAGCTCCAGTGGTACTTGCTGACATTGATTGTGATGAGTAGTTATCCATTTCAGCTAAGAAATCATCAATTCTGAATGTCAATCCGGAATCAACAACAAAATTATGCTTATTAATGGACGGATCCAAGGGTTGGATGACTATCTTATCGTCTGAACTGGTTAACTCGTCGTATTTTGAAAGATTCATCTTGAAGAATTTGTTGTTGAAGGTTGGAATACGGGCAGATGGGTTGAAATCACTTGGTTGTGATGGATCTGTGGAAAGACCAGTGGTTGAGTCAACAGAATTTATCGATATACTTGATCTGTTATTTCCACCAGATCTTAAAAACATCAATTCTAATGGCGTGGATGGAATAACAGAAATGGAGTTTGAAATATTCAAATAAGCTTCTTGTAAATCATTTTCCAAATTCAAGGATAATTTCATGATTTTTTCCAAATTCATCGAATCACAATTTAATTCAATCAAACGTAAAAGTTTATTCGACAAGTCGGTATTGGAAGTTCTGTGTTTAATTGGTGGTCTTCTGTCCATTTGTCGATCTTCACTATTGGATCCCAAATACAACACTTGATTTAAACTTTCATTGGAAAACATGAATCCCATGGAATCGTATCGACGGATTACATCATCATTGTATCTAATGATATCATCATGGTTAGTCAAATTAGCCAAATAGTCATTCCAACGATCAAAAGAATAATTGATTCTTTTCCAGATGGATTCAGTTTCGTAAATGTCAACACTTTTATCGACACCAACACTATTGTTAATAACTAAATCACCAAAATAAGGAATCACTCTTTCTTTTGGATATATTTTACCTAATCCTCTTGGTGCCATGATGTGATAAGAATCTTTAGAGTTGAAATCTCTTGCATCGTCATTGTTCAAATGAGGAGACTTGCTCAGATCGATTGATGATTCATTGACTAAATATCTTCTGTCCAATTCGAATAAAACAGGTGACCAGTCATTTTTCAATAATTTTATGTAGTCAGGAGTTACTAGAGACCAAATTTTGGTTAATCTTAATACCGGTTGGGATAAAATAATTGAGGATATACCCAACCAAGATGACATATTTCCTGATTTATCCAATAAACAACCTAAATCGATCCATTTTTCCAACAATCTAGCTTTTGCTTCCAAAATGGCTGAGCTCATGGTTGTGTTCATATGTTCAATAAATAAATGGTTAATCAATAACCTTGATAAATAATGTACATGATAGTCATTATTAAATATTAAGGGGTTCTTTTTATAAAAGAAATCTCTGTTTGAATCGTCACTTATGGAAGAATACAACAATAATGATTTGTCAATATTTGAATTCCAATTGGTAAAAAAACGTAAATCAATTTCACTAATTGTATAAGCGAAATCAATCAAATTGACTTCTTTCATAAACACTTCGGAATTTAAATCTTGGAATGGTTGGACATTCAAAGGTAGATTATCGTTATTAACCAAATCAATCAATAATTGTTGTTTCTGTAGCATTTTATTTTTGAATATGGTAATATCTTCCAATTCATGATGATTTATGATTTCCAATATTTTCAAAATATATGGAGCAATATCTGATTTAAGTAAATAACCATCAAAATGTTCTTCTAAATTTTTCAAAACTTGAAGGATTCTTTGTACCACCAAATCAATATTAGTTAAACCTTCAAATTTTTTCTCAAAAATATGCGATAAATATATGGATGCAAACTTTAATATTTGGCCAAAATCAGGCAAAATAGGTAATGTGTTGACAATTGTCTGTATTGTATGAGAATCTGCGGGATCCTGACTGAAAAATAAGAAATGTAATAATGCTTCTAATGTATTTTTACCATCCTTAAATAATGGGGTGGTGAAAGTATGGGAGTTGAAATCGTATTGTAGATCAGGGTGAGGGACTTGGGCTTTGAGACATGTGATCTTATATTCTGAAATATCAGCTGATGAAGTGATTGGGAGTGAAGGTGGAGCTGTAACTGGGGTATTTGGGATACTACTGGTACGTGGGGCAACATCAAGGAGAAGATCTTTTTTCAATGATAATGTAGGGGTAGGGGTGTCAGCCAATGAATTTTTACGCAAATTCAAAGATGGTGGGATAATATTTGGGGTATTTGATACTATTGGACTTGAGATACGTGAAGTGTCAAGTGATTTGGTTTCAATCAGGGTCGAAACGAGGGAATCAGTTGTGGCGGTATCAGGAAGAAGGTTATTTGGGTTGGTGGAGTATGATGAAGTAGATACCAGTGATCCGGTATTGGTATTGGTATTGGTATTAGCTCCAGTTGTATTAAGAAGACTGCTGCTGCTATTGTTACTATGTTGCATCATTGCTTCTACTTCTTTCGGAACTTGAGGGTCTTCTAATCTAAAATTTTTGATATTTAAATTAGGAGAAGATTTGTATAAATACAAATGGGAACCTTTTAATTCGGCACGGTATAATCGAAGGTTATTTTCGGTGATGTCACCACCGTTGATCACCCCATTAAGCCAATTATGTTTGACGAGGGTAGTGTCGTGGTCTGGTTTGATCAAAGAATTTAACTTGACAGCCAGAGCTGATGAAGGTAGACTTGGAGATGAAGATGTATGTTGATGATGGTTGTGATGATTATGATGATTATGATTTGTTCCAATTCTTGGAGAAGCGTATGATCTTGGAACTGTGAGGGTGGTTGCTTGGGTATTTGAATTTGAGTTGGAAATTGAGTTGGATGTTAAGGTGGTGCTACTATTGGTGGAGTATTTGTCATTACTTGATGAAGTGAAGGATTGTTGACCATTCATAGACGATACATCATCGTATTCGTATTGATCATCGTCTGGTTGTTGTTGTTGTTTAAGAGGTAAACTTTCAGAAGATCCAAACAGTTGACGTGTTGCAATAAAGGGAGAACCATTGTTTGAATGGGAGATACTCTTTCTCTTGTCTTTATCTCTTCTGCTCCAAATCTTTCTCATGGTAGTTGATTGATAATATTAAGGGATCGTTGTCGTAAAAGTATAAGTTAGATTAGAGACAACAAATGTAGGGGAATCAATAATAACAATAAATGAAAATATTGAATCAACCCCAAATGGTAGTATGAAATTTGGAAAAGAAATGGAAAAGTGGAATTGAAATCAATGAATCAATGAATTAATTAAGTAAAAAAAAAGTAGAACAAGAAGAAGAAGAAGAAGAATTATGTTGGTTGTCAGTTTTCCCTTCTTTTTTTTTTTTTTTTTTTGGCGAAAGGAATGATAAAAAAAAAAAATAGGTTTGAAAATAAATGTATGAATCCTATAAAAATAAAATAGTCAAATTTTTATTTGTTTTGTTTTTTTGTTTTGCTTTGTTGTAAGATTTTTTTTTTTTTTTTTTTTTTTTTAACCTTCTTACACTAAAATAATAATATTGCGTATGTTAACGTTAACAGCATATGGGAAAAAAAAAAGAGAGAGAGATTTCAATTTGAGTCTATTTCTTACATACATAATATTTAATCATAACCCTACCTCCCTCTTTCTATATATATATATATATATAATATCATCCTATTTTATTTGTTGTTTTATTTCTGCAAGCGAAGGTGGAGGTGAAGGCAGAGGAATAAGGAACGTCTTCGTGTAAAAAGGTAATACGCCATCAAAAAAAAAAAAAATCTTGCGTGTTGTCTCTGTTGTCTCTGTTGTCAGTTGTCTTTTAACTGTGTGCTGCCTGTCTGTTCGCCTGGTTGCCTGCCAGACAACAGAACGAAAAAAAAAAAAAAAATTACACGTTGATGTTGATGTTGATGTTGAAGTTGAAGTTGATTACAATTTTGTGTCATTTACCCTTTGGGTACAAAATCAATCCTCCCCCCAAAAAAAATTGAAACCAATGTGATTGAATATCCATATCGATATAACTTACCACAACCAAGTTTATTTGTTGATAACGGTTCTAGTTTCAACAGTATGACGCGTAAAACCCTTACAGCAGCAGATGTTGTTAACATTGTTGTTGTTGTTGACTTGTAAACTTGCCCTGAAAAAACTGCAATACAAGTAACTATACATATATGTAGTCCAACTGTACAACATATAAACTGCTTTACCTTGCCTTGACTTGGTTAATTATTATTATTATCTCCACTATCTCCATTATCCACATTATTATTAATGTATTGTATTGTATTATAATAGTTATATTATATTCCATTTCTATCTGTCTTCTCGCCTCAGTTGTTTCCAATCAACGCGTCAAATCTTTTTAAACAATGAACTATGCAACAACATGTACTAAACTTACACATTATTTTGTCAATTTTCACCCCCTCCCCCTTCCATTGTTTAGTTAAACGAAACCACGCACCTCTTACAAGAATCCATATATTCCTTGTCTTTCTCTTATCAAGAAATTGTCTAAAAAAAAATACTAATAAACAAAACACATAAACACATACTCACATACTCATATACCTGCTTACATACATTATAGACATACATACTGTAAGACAATGAGTGTACAAAATTAATACACGATGATGACGATGACGATGACGATAGTTATCTGTCAACCACTCTCTACTTAATTTTTTTTCTTCTTTTTTTTTTTTGTTCGTCCCACAAAGAGAATCACAATTACTCGGTTAATTATTTGTCAATCAAGGGAAGGGGGGGCAGGGATAGGTGGGATATATGGGCCCGATTGTTTCAAACATAAATATTGTATTGTTTCATAGACTAACGAAACAAAACAATCCAAATCAAAACAACAATCCCATTCTCTCTCTCCCTAATTTCATTGTCAAAAATCACAGTATAAAAGGAAAAAGGAAAAAGGACAAGTAATCTGTTTATAAAATACCCTTGGAAAATGTTTTACAATAAATATAAATTTACAAAATTTTAATTCAAAAAATTTAATGTAATCTAATTGATACTAATTTAATTTAACAAAAACAACAAATATTGTTCAAGTTTTTGTTAATTAATTTCTTCTCCAATTTCAGTAATTAATTGACAAATATCTTAAATGGAATATTTCTAATCAACATCGACAAATTTCAGCCCACACCACCATGAAAAATAGTTATGGCGATGTAAACCTTTTTGTAAATCCTTTACATCTCCAAGTCTTTCTTGTTGCTTTTGTTTACTAGTTTTATCTTATTCGCTTCGTTTCACTTCTCTCATTTGTTCGTTGGATGATTGGTTAGTTAGTTGCTGGGATTGGCCAAGTACCCTGCGGAATATGTATGCACAAAGTAGCCTTTACGGAATGTATTGCAAAAACATGAAACGTGCAGCATCACACCCAACGCCATCAACTCATCAACTCTTCATCAAACTCATCAACTTTTTCATTACTACCGAACACATCATCAAGCATATATACATAGTGATAGATTAATATGCATATCGTCTACAAATCTGGGTAAAATTTATTATTATTTTGGCTTTATACAACATGATGATTGTTGTGCGGCTCTGCCTACATAGTTAAGTTAATTGGTTGACAACCAAAAAAATAAAAAAAAAGTCTTTTTAAAAAACTTTGATTGTTGGCTTTTCTTTGGTCTCTCTTTGTTCTCTGCACCGAATTCAATAATTGTGGCTAAGTGTTATATTCCTTCTCACTCTCTCATGTTCAAATGATTCAAATGTTCATATATTTGAATATAACATTTGGTTTAATTGTACGAGAGCCAGTGACGACCATAAATAGAAACACACACATATTTTGGGGGAATCACAGGGATAGGTGTGGTGGTAAAATTTTATCAACATATTATTACATGATGAATATTTTATTTTTTTTTTTTCGGTAAAAAATCGCAGTAAAAAAAAAAATATATTCATAATCGCTCGTTTAGGAATACAGGGCAGATATATTTATCTACTATCCTATCTAACATGTACGCACATATTTCTATTTCTTAACTGGTTTGGTATTTAATGGTTCTTCCAAAGTCTTTAAGATTTCTTCATCTTGAATCAGCTTATCTGTCTTGTAAAATTCGGCATCAAATTCAGGAGTGGTATATTTAACAATTCCATGTTTGGTAATACCAAAAGTTGTAAAAAATTGGGCAATATATTCCCCTTCTTTTTCAACCACAATATCATAAGGTAACAAGATTCTATGGTTAACTGGTTCAGCTAATCCACCTCTGGATTTCTTAACATCATCTAAATTACGGATATTGTATGGGAATGGTTGGTTATTACATTTGGTCTTAAATTCGGAAAAGATCTTATGGGACATCTTCATCTTCAATGCATAAGTTTCACCGGTTAA
>JANIWD010000161.1:0-21317 GCA_030557875.1 Candida neerlandica
TTCACAATCCCAAGGATGTATTTCAGTTAGAAAATCCTTAGTATGTTCATACTCACTATGTTGTACCTGATTAAATGACCATGGAGGACGGAATACCCGATTGGGACTCGCGTTCAATACAGTCTTTTTTTTTATTATTTAAACTAAAGCGCGAAATTAGATGACACAATTAATTGTACACTTCTTCATTTTATTTGTTTGTGACTATGTACAAATATTTTTGTCCATATTAGTTTAAACAATTAGGTCAATTGGTTCATAAAAAGAAAAAAACACTGTATCTCCGAAATTTCGTCGTCCCAAATATAAAAACGTATCAATTGCTAATTTGATATTCCAAGTATTAATTTTACAATTCACCATCCACTATTCACTATTCTCAACAAAGCTAGATATAAATATAATGACAAACACAAGTATATTAGTTCAAACCAACGTTTTATTATTCGACCTTGATGGTACTTTAGTCAATTCCACTGCAGCTGTTGAAAAAAGTTGGGAACAAGAAATAAACGTCCATAACAAAGCATACCCTGATAAACATATTGATTTGGCTACTTTCTTACACGTCAGTCATGGATCCCGTACAGTTGAATCGTTCACAAAATACTTCCCTGAATTGAGCAATGAAAAGGAGTTCGTTGACACTTGGGAATTAAACATTGTTAAGAACTATGGATATTTGGGTAAACCCATCGATGGTGTGATTCCAACTTTGCAAGGTTTAAATGAAAAGAACGTTCCTTGGGCTATTGTAACATCAGGAACCACCAATCTTGCTCATAGTTGGTTCAAGACATTGTTTTTTGATATTGTAAAACCCCAAGTGTTTATTACTGCCCATGATGTATCTAAAGGTAAACCTGATCCAGAAGGGTATCTGACTGCATTTGAGAAATTGAAGAAAATTTATAATTTGAATGACTCTTCTGCTAAAGGAGTGGTATTTGAGGATGCTCCAACTGGAATTAAAGCCGGGGTGAACGGTGGATTTACTGTTATCGGGATTGCCAGTACCTTTTCGAAAGAAGTTTTATTAAATGCAGGTGCTAGTTACGTAGTGGAAGATTTTACTAAAGTCAAAGTTGATAAATCTGGTGATTGTATTGAGTTGAAATTAGAAGTTCTTTAGAAAAAAAAAAATCCCATATAGTTTAATAGATTTGATTTTATTGATATATTGATATATTGGCTGTAAAAATGGTTGTGACAATGAAGCGAAAATTGTGCGACCAGCTTTCTTTTTCTTTGATGCAGCCAACGCGAGAGAGATGAGGAACCGCATCTGTAGTAAAAAAAAAAATAAAATAAAAAAAAAAATTCATATACTCTAAGCAGATCTCATCTTAAACTACATAAATACTCCAAATAATGGCTACCGCAGCATCATCGGCATATTTAGATGAAGACACTACATGGGATTCATTCAACTTGGACCCACGTTTATTACAAGCTATAGATCAATTAGGGTTTGCTAACCCAACATTGATTCAAAGTAGTGCTATACCGTTGGCATTAGAAGAAAAGAGGGATATTATTGCTAAAGCATCCACAGGGTCCGGTAAAACCGCTGCCTATTCCATTCCTATTGTGAATAATTTGTTAACTGATGATAGTGATAATGAAGGTATTAAGAGTATAGTTTTGGTGCCAACTAGAGAATTATCCAATCAAGTTTTCCAATTCATTGAAAAATTATTGAATTTCAGTAACAACAAAATCAACGTGTTAAATTTGTCTTCAAATTATAGTGACCAAGTGTTAAATTCATTGTTGGTTAACAAGCCAGAAATCATCATATCTACTCCAGCAAAATTGATTCAAATTTTGGAAAAAAACGAAAAGAATATTGACTTGAGCACTGTCAAGAACTTGACCATTGATGAAGTCGATTTAGTGTTATCCTTCGGGTATTTGGACGATTTAAAGAAGTTGGAAAATTACTTACCTATCAAAAAGAACTTGCAAACATTCTTAATGTCAGCTACTGTTAATGATGACTTGGAAGATTTAAAAAAAAGATACTGTACTAAACCAGCTATCTTGAAATTGAATGATGATGCTGCTAATCAAAATAAATTGGTGCAGTATTATGCAAAAACTACAGAATTTGACAAATTTTTGTTATCATATGTTATTTTCAAACTTAACTTGATAAAAGGTAAGACGATAGTGTTTGTGAACAACATCGATAGAGGTTACAGATTGAAGTTATTCTTGGAACAGTTTGGTATCAGGTGTTGTATATTGAACAGTGAGTTGCCAGTGAATTCAAGATTGCACATTGTTGAAGAGTTCAACAAGAATGTCTACCATTTGCTTATAGCCACTGACGAAACTAATGAGGTGAATGAAGAAAAAGATGAAGATGATGACAAGGAAGAAACTGCACAAAGTGAAGACGCTCCAAAGAAATCTAAGAAATCTAAATTCAAACAAGATAAAGAATACGGTGTGTCTCGAGGAGTCGATTTCAGAAACGTTGCCTGTGTTTTGAATTTCGATTTGCCAACATCTTCTAAGTCATATATTCATAGAATTGGTAGAACAGCTAGAGCTGGAAAAGCTGGTATGGCTCTTTCCTTTGTCTTGCCATTGACCGAGTTTGGTAAACATAAAACTGCTTCTTTATCAACTGCCAAGAAGGACGAAAAAGTGTTGCGTCGTATCGTCAAACAACAATCTAAGAATGGGTTTGAAATCAAACCGTACCAATTTGATATGAACCAAGTCGAAGGGTTTAGATACCGTGCTGATGATGCCTTCAGAGCTGTTACCCAAACTTCTGTCAGAGAAGCAAGAGTGAAGGAATTGAAGAATGAGTTGATTAACTCGGAGAAATTGAAGAGATTCTTCGAAGAAAACCCACAGGATTTGGCTAGTTTGAGACATGATAAAGAATTACATCCAACTAGAATCCAGACTCAATTGAAAAATGTTCCTCAATATCTTTTGCCTGAAAGCGCAAGACTGGATGTAAAAAATATTGGTTTTGTGCCATTTCACAAGAACAAGATACACAAACGTAGAAAAGGAAAAGGTGGTAGAAAGAAGGTTGATCCACTAAAGTCATTCAAGAAGTAAAGGGTATAGAATTTATATATCTTTGTGTATGTACTGTATATGTTGATATATATATATATATATACACTTTCGCTATGCTATTTTACTTAATATAAGGTTCCAGAATAGATTAGCTAAACAATTACTTGGAAACAACATTGATCGTGGGATAAACATGAACAGAATCACTGAAAAAAATGGCCAGAAGAAATAACTATATTTCAACGACTTGAAAAAAGACGCTCTGGTACTTGATGAAAATAGTTCGCCTTGATCCCATAAACAATTTAAAATATTGAAAATTAATTGGAATCCCACTGCACCTACCGTTTGGTCAATTAGAATTCTGAAAAACATATTATCAATTCTTGTGACCAAGATGTTAATCCAAGCACTGGTGAAAAATCCATTTATACATCCCCAGACCATGAACTTCACTATTTTGCTCAACGTGAATTTCTTCTTAAGATATTGATTTGTAGATTGAGCAAGTGCTCCCGAGACACAACCAAGTACCGTTGGAGCCAACATAGGGTGAATTAATGCTATGTCATCATATTCATAATATGCAATACATAACCCTACTGCTTCTACTATCAAAGCAAATACGAGTTTTCTCGTGATGTGGGAAGGTGCTGGGTGGAGATGGTAGTTTTTCGAGTCCATGTTCATGGATTTTTCAAGATCCAATTCGGCTTTCTCTTTTGCCAACGGAAGTGTCATGATGAAGTCTATGAGGGGTTATACAAGTCTAATGTTGGTGTGTGTATGTGTGTGTGTGATGAAGATGTCGTAGATTCCATAGTTTATCGGAATATTTTTTTTTTCAAGATTGGCTGTGTTGATCTCCCGCCCTGTTGGTGTGTTTGTTTTTTTTCTTCTTCTTCTTCTTCCATTTTGTTCGTTAGTGCGAAAGAATTTTACGTGTTCTTCCGTTGGGCAACAAAAAATAAAAATTTTTTTACATCCACCCAATATTTTCAACAACAGACACAGACAACCAAGACAACACGGAAGAATGGCTTATCATGACAGTAATAGATACTGGTATTAATGAAGAGAAGGGAGCCCAAGAAGGAATATAGAAAAAATGATAACAGGACATTTAACTACCAATGATTAACCAGGCTTTTTTTTCCACACTCGCCCCGCGGATAGTTTAAACTTGCGCTTTATTTTTTAAGACTGAAATGGATGATAAGCAACAAGCTTCATTGTTGGATGTAATTCCTAAAGGAATTTGCTAATATGAAAATTCTCATTTGACTGTTTCAATGTATAAGCCACTCGGTTTGTGCAGCCAATTTTCCTATTAATAAGCAACTGGCATAAGGTGATCGCTATACTTTACGTTGTCGCATATTTTGCAACAGATGCTCGCACCGAGTTATCGGGAACGGAATTGTTAGAACATAATAAATATTTTCACGGTACAAAAAAAAAAGCTTTGCATATTCATACTTCAGATCTTGCATCGATTACTAATCAATAAAGGTGTATATCTACCCATCGTTAGCACTATTCCTTGTGGTTTTAGAAGTATTTCAAACTACCACCCATCAGAGGAAGATACAATGTCAGATCTACAACGAGAAAAAACTAAGGATTCCGCTGAAGAGTGCTGTATTTCCGATGGCAGCAGAGAATTAACAAAGCCACAAGACGATAAAGTTTATGAAGTTAAATTTGATGGACTTGATGATAAAGAGGATGCATCTAGACTTTCAAGATTACATAAATGGACGATAGTTGGGATAATATCAATGGGATCGGTGTGTGTTACTTGTATTTCTTCGTCGGTAGCCCTTGCATCCCCACAAATTATCGAACATTTCCATGTGAGTCACGAAGTAGCGGTGTTGAACATTTCCTTTTTTATTTTAGGATTAGGAACGGGTGGATGCTTCTTGTCACCAATTAGTGAGTTTCATGGCAGACGAATTGTGTATATTGGCGGGTTGTTGCTTATGATTGCATTCCAATTCGTAACGGCATTTTCAAATAACATTGGAGGGGTAATTTTTGGAAGATTTATGTCAGGTTTTTTTGGTCTGAGTTATATGAGTGTTGCTAGTGGATCATTTGCAGATTTATTCAAGGCAAATAAGAAAGAAGGGAAAGATGCTAACAAAGAACTTAGTTTGGCATTGATTCTATATTCTATTGCACCCTTCCTTGGACCGTCTTTGGGAAGTTTGATATCGGGTTTCATAAACTCTCATTTGTTTTTCAGGTGGACATTCTATGTATTTATTATGTGGTCGGCAGCTTTGCTTCTCTTGGTGATATTGTTTGTTCCCGAAACATATGAGCCCATAAACTTGAAAAGAAAGGCTAAAAGGTTGAGAAAGACAACAGGAGATGAGAGGTATTACGCTCCAATTGAGATGCAAAAGACTTCATTATATGAAAGTGTTTTGACATCTTCCAAGAGACCCTTCTTATTGTTGTTCAGAGATAATATGACTGCTTTGTTGAATTTGTATACTGGATTCACTTTGGCTGTGGTGTACTTGTTCTTTGTTGCATTCCCATACATATTTAGTACCGTGTATCACTTCACTCTCAGTGAACAAGGGATGTCTTTCCTTGGTTTGGTTGTTGGAATGGTATCCACTTGTTTAATATCTCCGTATTTTACCAACAAAGCCTATGTTGCCTTGCTTAATAAGAACAATGGGGTTGGGAAACCTGAATTCAGATTTATACCTCTTATGGTTGGTGCCTTTGTTGTTCCTATTGGATTATTCATCATTGCATGGACATCATATCCTCATGTCCACTGGATCTTTCCAATTATTGGGTCTACAGTTTATGGTGCAGGTACAATTCTTGTTTTTAATTCGATTTTTGCATATACTGTGGAAGCTTATAGATTATATGCTGCATCTGCCATGGCTACAAATAGTTTCACCCGTTCATTCATGTCTTGCATTTTCCCATTGTTTGGATTGCAAATGTATAAAGGTTTAGGAATCCAATGGGCAACAACTTTACTTGCATTATTTGCTTGTATATTGATTCCAATTCCTTTCTTGTTCTTCAAGTATGGTGAACATCTTAGAAGTAAGAGTCCATATGCTTGGAGTACTGATTAATAGAACTTATAGAATATAGCTAAAAATAAAAAAACCGTTGGATGTCGTTTTTCTAGAATGTCGCAGAAATTTATTTCATCTTCTTTTATTTTTTTTTTTTTCATTTTTCAAGTTTCGCAAAATATATTTCAACTTTCATTTCTTTTCTTTTTATTATTCCTTCCTAGATAAACTCCTGATCACGAACAGAACTATCCCGTCCCCTTCACAAAATTGAACATGGTCGTACATAACCCTAACAACTGGTATGTTTTGATATCTATGTGTTATGAATTTCAAGTTAGCTAAATTATTTTTGTTTTTTTTTTTTACTAACATGTATTTTGAAGGCACTGGATTGACAAGAACTGTTTGCCATGGAGTAAAGAATATTTCCAACAAAACATAATAGATACTACTTACGAAGATGAAAAATATAGATTTTCTATAACCTCTATTGATTCAGTTAGTGGAGATTGTGACGTTACCCAAAGAAAAGGTAAAGTCTTGTGCATTTTCGATATGAAACTACAATTTCTGGTTACTGGAAACATCAAGAAGGATGCTAATGAGCCTGAAAAAATAACTGCCACTATTGTCATACCTGAATTTGTTCACGATCAAGAAGAAGACGAATATGTTTTTGAAATCGATAGCGCTGATAACAAAGCTGAGATTAGAAAACTCTTCGTTCCAGTTTTAAGAACTAAGTTGATGAAATTCCAACCAGACTTACTTGAAGCCCATGCTAAGGATGTTCAACATGCAACTGATTAAAGGAAATAATAGATGATATATATATACATATATTTGTATAATACAGGTTTCGTAAATACTATTTTTTTTTAAAAAAAAAAGAAAACCTAGCAAAACGTTATAAAGCTAAATTAACCATCAAATCCATCAGGCACACCTTTAGCGTGTCTAGTAGTTCCTTCTCTTGAACCAAGATAAAGTCCCACAGTTCCCGTGTCGCTTTGTTCACTTGTAAAACTCAACCAAGGAACTTGTCCTTGCTCAATAGACTTGAGAATTCTGTAGGCTTCCACGGAACTATAAGGAATACCAGTAGATGGATCAAAGTATTTCACTTCAGTGCCTGAGATCATACAATTCTTCTTATTACCATTTGGTAAGTATAACCCAGTTGGTGCTTCTGTCTTCAATACTATTGCTGTCGATTCAGATTCTTCTTTATTTTCTTCAATTTCAACAATATCTTGTTTAATTCCTAGTTTTGGAAGCTTCTTCAATTCGTCAAACATAACATCATCTTCATTAAGGTCGCATGCTCGATCAAATAATCTATCCTTTTCTTGCTTGACGGTGGCATAAGGGTTTTCAACTTTGCCAATTGTCAAAATGGTTTTAACATCTTTGAATCTTCTTGAGGCTGGTAATAGCGATTGTTTCCCAAAAAGAATCTTTTTGATATTATTAGGGTTGAGTCGTAATTCTTTTCTCTCTTCATCAAAATCCACCAAATAGATCATGTTGCGGCAAACTCGTTGAACGGGACCTTCAAATACTTCTGTCTCGTCTTGTTTGTCAGTTTCAACTTTGATTTCTGGAGCTGGTGTTTGCTCTCTCGATGTTTCATTCTCAACTTCGTCAGCAAACTTAACACGCTTGATAGGTTCTTCAGTTTTGGTATCTGGTATGATTTTGACTAAGTCATCACTGTTAGGTTGTGGATTTTGTTCGTCGTTCTCCTCTTTTTTGTCTCCTGGAGTTGAATCAACTTCCTCTTGTTTTAACTCTATGGTTTCGGCATTTTCAGAAACCTCCTCCTTGTTTGTGTCATCTAGCGGTCTCTCAGTTTTTTCGAGTTCGATATCATCCTGTTCTTTTTGGTCACCTGTTTCAACCGAGTTTTCGAGCGACTTATCTCCGTTTTGTTCTTCCGTTGTTTGTTCTACCTTGACTTCTGTTGACCTATTTTCCTCTGTTTGTTCATCCTTTGTTGGTTCTTCTATTTCAGATGTTTCTTTTGCATCAATATCCATTGAATCAACATCGTTCTGTTTTGTCTTATCACCATTTTCTGTTATTCCTTGCTGTTCTAAAGGCTCACCTTTTTCTGCTGCGTCTATGATCTCCAGTAATTTCTTATTCATGGTTTCTAGTTTCTTGATCTCTTCCTCTTGTTCCTTCTTTTTCCGTTCTGCCAATAATGCCTTTTGATAAGGCGACTCATAATCAATTGAAAATGGCATTCTTTTAGGGTAATTTTCTTCATCCAACTGATTCTTTTTCTTTTTCCCCAATTTCTTCCTTAGCTTAAGATACGCTTCGTATCGTCTTCTGGCATCTGTTACTTCTTCTATTGGCTTTGTGAAATATTCATTACTCACTAATCTTATTACATTGCGCAATTTAACTCTTTTCAGTAGTAATAGTTGTCTTTGTCTTTCCTTTTTCACAATTTCTTGTTTACGAAATCTATTCAATGACTCAACATTTGCCTTTTCTGTCTCAATTGCTTCTGCTAGTCGTTCTTCTTGTGTTAGTTCAACTTGTTTCACTCTTTCAACATGCACGTATTTGGCTCTTCTTGCTTCACTTTCTTTCAACTTGTCAACTAATGCTTGTTTACTTTCCACTGCTGCTGCTCTTGATGATGATCTTCTAGTACTCGTCAAAAGAGAATCTGAAGTTATCAAATTTATTCTTTTTTGTTTCTTCTTTACTGGAGATTTGATCTGTGGTTGTTTGATGGTAGGTATTAGATTCTGTTTCTTTAGTTTCTTTTTTTTTAGTTTTTCTTGTTTGATCAACTCTTTCTCTCCTTCACTTTCATCTGTATCAGAAGCTGAAAGCTCTGAGTCTGACAATACCTCATCTGGGTTAACATATGCATTTTCATCATCATCATCATCCTCTTCTCCTCCTTCTTCGCTGTCATCATGTTTACGTTTCTTCGGTAGGTTTTCTCCATCTTCATTTTCTCCCTCTTCACTTTCTTCATCTATTCCTTCCAAATTGGCATTATCAACTTCTTCATCGATAAATTCTTCATCATCCCCGTCTTCTTGAAAAAGTAAGTTGACGTTTTCATCATCTTCCGTTACATATTGATTGGCTATTGATATTTCATTTGATTGTTCTTCTAACTCAAGTAATTGTTTTAATCTTGACCCTGCATTAGAACGTCTAGCTCTAGTGGCGATCAAACTTTCGAACTGAACTTCATCTTCCTCGTCACTCATTATATTATGGCAGATGGATTTGATAGATGTATGTATATATATGTACAAGTGCTTGGTCGTATAGAAAAGAGTGTTTTCATTTTTTTATTTTTTTTGGATTCTGATTCTCGTTTTCTCTCATCCAGCAAATCTTTTGATTTTTCACACAATCCATAATATCCAAGACACAATCATTCCACCAGCACCTACCGCAATTATAAACTACAATGAAATCCCTACCATGTATATCCTTGTCTAGGCAATTGATTTGTCGTAGGACATTACACCATTCCAGAACCTTATTACATGATGCCACTAAGAAATTCACATCAACTTCAGAATCAGAAATGTCCCATTTCAATGCCTTGGCATCAAGTTGGTGGGATGTTAATGGACCCCAAAGAATCTTGCATAAAATGAACTTGTTAAGAATGGATTTCATTCATGAAACGATAAATAATAACTTAAAATTAAACGAAAATAGTGACGACGAAGTCTATATCCCACCGTTCAATATGGACTTGTTACCTAAACAAGTTAAAGACACCATCAATGCCGATTTGGAAGGAAGAAGGGACGAAATATTAAGCGAAGCCAATTTCAAAGTCTTGGATGTTGGATGTGGTGGAGGTATCTTATCTGAATCTATGGCCAGATTAAGTTTTGTTCTGGAAGTCAAAGGAATTGATTTATCAACTGATGTCTTGGAAGCTGCCAAGTTACATAAATTGAAAGATCCAATGTTGGAAGAAAAACTTAACTATAAGTTGATGGCTATTGAAGATATTCCAAAAGATGAAAAATTCGATATTGTCACTATGTTTGAAGTGTTGGAACACGTTGATTATCCATCTCGTGTCCTACTTGAAGGTTTGAACAGATTAGAAGTTGGTGGTTGGTTATTCCTTTCTACAATTAATAGAGACTTTGTTAGTTGGTTCACAACCATCTTCATGGGAGAACATTTATTAAGAATAGTTCCAGTTGGAACTCATACTTTGGAAAAGTATATTAATCAAACCGAAATCAAGGAATGGGTAGAGGAAGATGAAAGTAGAAAATCGGCATTTAAAGTTGTCGACACTAAAGGGTGTGTCTACTTGCCAGCATATGGATGGAAATTTACCTCTTGTCCTGATATTGGAAACTACTTTATGGCTATACAACGTGTACAATAAATATAAAAAATCCATGTAAATATAAATAAACATAAAACGCAATAATTCATTATTAACTAGCGATTTTTTGAGCCTCTTCTGGTTCTTCATCAATAAATGTGGGCAATTTATCAGCGGAAGCAGGTTCGGCATCATTCAAATAACTAGGGGCGCCAATACCACTCTCTGCCATTTCATTTTCAAAATCTATTTCTTCGCCAAGAGCTTCCAATTCGGCATCGAGTTCCAGCTCACTGATATCATCGGGTACATCATAACTCGTCAGAAGAGCTTCTTGTAATTCATTTGATTTATCGATTAAATCCAACATCTCATCCTGAAGGTTCTCCAATTCGTCTATATCGATTTTACCATAGGTTTGTTTTAATTGTTTGTTGGCTGTCTTCATGGCATTAATGGTTACCATAGTATTTTGTAAATTATCTGTAGTCATTGACGCTTGGGTCATATTCCAGGATTGGTTTTCTAATTGATCCTTTTGAGCTTCTATTTGTTTCCTTTGTCTTAACAATTTGATTGCCTTTTGTTTCAAAGCCGACTTTCCTGGTCCGTCTCTCATTCTACTGATCTTCTGTTGGTATGTAGATAATTCTGAATTTATTTTGCTGAGTTTGACATCTAAGGACCCAACTCTTTCATCTATCCCCTTGATTGCATCGTTCAATGATGGTTTAGGGGCGGTGTTTTTAGTTCCAAATAATCTATTCATGGTTGTTGTAATATTGTGTTGCCGTCCAAAAAAACAAAAGAGAAAGTGATATCCGAATGTTAACTTTTTTTTTTTGGTTCTGTTTAGTTGCCTTAAAACCAGTTTTGCACCATTACAATGCCTGAAGTTGCAGAAGTATGTTAGCATCATAAGATGAAGTTTCTTTCATAAACGGTTCAATTACTGACAATAGCAGGTTGCCCATGTATGCGCCTTGTTAAGAAGAAATGTTCTTGGGTATAGAATATCCAAGGTTAACTTACTCAACGATCCCCTTCTCTTCCCTGTACTCAAAGATGCAAAAAATCCAGAAAAGGAACTTGACAAGCTCAGGAAATCGTTAACCGATTCGGTAATAGAATCAGTAGGACGGCATGGGAAATATTTCTGGTTAAGGTTGATCATGGATAATAAAGAACCACAAACCAATGTCTTGTTAATGCATTTCGGAATGACAGGGATGATCCGTATAAACAACATCGAAACACATCTAATCATGATGGAAGGGGGAGGGGACAAAGTAGCATTGAAGAAGATAGAGGATGAGATTACAAAAGTTAAAGGAGAATACGTTGAAGATGGCATTGTCGAACAAGAAAAAGATATTGACGTTGTTGATAATGAATGGCCACCTAGATTTACGAAATTTGACATGGAGTTAACCAAAGATGGACATAAAATGGAATTGGCATTCACTGATCCACGAAGGCTTGGAAGAGTGAGATTGTTGGATGGAGAAGAGGTCTCAACGAATGAAGGTTTGCTAACCACCAAACCATTGCTTGCATTGGGGCCAGATTATAGTAAACCCCAAGTCGCTCCCAAAAGTTCCAAACCATTTGTATTCGGAGATCCTGATCCAGATCATCATGGACGTCCAAGACTATCGATAAATGAATTTAATAAATTGATTTTGTCAAAAAAGAAGGCAATCAAGAGTCTTCTTCTTGATCAAGCATTTTTCGCCGGTGTTGGAAATTGGGTGGGTGATGAAATTCTCTTCCAAGCACGAGTGCATCCCGAAGAGGTCATCTCGGCTAAGATCCCCTATAACTTGGAAAATATTCACCCTGTGGTTCAACGGTTATACGATGCTTTGATTTTGGTTTGTGAAGAAGCTGTTCTGGTAGAAGGAGATGTATCTAAGTTCCCAAAGAATTGGTTAATGTTGTATCGTTGGGGCAAAGGGAGAAAAGAAAAGAGGAAGACACCTCAGGGGTATGTCTTAGATCATGTTACTGTAGGAGGTCGAACAAGTTGTTACTGTCCTGATTTGCAAAAATTGCTCAAGGTTAAGAAAGACACAAGTTCAAAACGTAGAAAGGTATAGGTACTCATACACACACACATAATAAACATTTTCATTAATTAATCAACTGTACAACTGTATCGAATTGATGTCTATTCACTCTGTAGAATGAATCATTCAGAATCACGTCAATAAGATTAGTGAACCCATTACTGACCAAAATTTTTATTTCTGCTATATCCAGGTCCTTGGCCGTTGCATCCATATCATAAACTCTATCAAAATCGCCCAATCCATAACTCTTCAGTCTGACATTCAATCTCTTATTTGACCAGCATAATCTTTTAATTGAACCAGATTGATATTTTAGAATATCTAAAATAATAGTAGCCAGGAATGTATCATATCTTCCCATTACATTGACAAAAAATGTTTCAAGTGAATCTTTAGCCAATGGTGCCACAATTCTATCAAACCTCATATTCTGCGACATAATAGCAAAATGCTTCAATGAAGTTAATTTTGTCATCAACTCAATCATTTCAGATTCCATTGGTCTGGTTTTGAATCGAAGTTCCAATGATTCGATTTTGTCAACTTGGAACGTACTTGAAATAACGGCAAGTGAAGGTTGCTTGTCGACAAATTCGAACGATAATCTTTTGATTTCAATGGGGTCATAATCTTCTCTACTACGTTCAAATGCATCCGAGGTGATATTAAGTGCCTTTAGATAGTCCAATTTCAACTTGGATAATACATTTCGGGAGATTGTCTCACCATTATAATTCACCGTTAATTGAGTTATGGAATTTTCGATTGGAAAATCAGGTGTCACCCATAATGGTTCTTTCTTACGTTGAAATATGGTCAAATATTTGAGTTTGTTGTCAACAACATGTTCAAATGAAAGGTTTATGTTGTTCTTTAATAATGACTGCAAAATATCATCGGGAATGGAATCACTATAGAATACAACTTTCTTGACAAGGGTAATATCTTTGGAATATATCACTTTTTCAAACAGATTTTGCGAAATTATGGTATATTTTCGGTAGAACACACTTTCGAATCTGTTGGTTAGAAGTATTTTGGGGCCACCATTGTTGACGTAGATCGAAGCTAGCAATCTCTTCTTGACTTGATAATGTAATCTTTTATTCAAGGTAGAAAGGTTCAATTTATCCAATTGATTCAAATAATCAATGATATCTTCAATCAATTCATCTGGAAGTGACAATATGCTATCATTTATTATCTTGTCCACCAATTTTGCAGCCCTATTACGATCCCGAATAAATAACAAATAAATGATCACCCCCGTCAATACGAAAAAGTCAATCTCTAGGGCCTTGAATGCACCAACCGAAATAGTTATTAAACTTATTACAAGGAAAAATACTAATGAAATACCACTAATCACTGTTCCCACAATAGCTAGCAAAGCACCACCAAGAGTTGGAAGTATCACACCTGGCATAACAAATTGATTCGATTAATTAGCAATTTGGAGATAGCAAATCAATAGGAGAACAGGTCCTTAGTTATTGTTAAAATAAAAATAAAAAAAAAAATCTAGCAAGATTTAAATTGGGAACAAATATCAGCGTATATATTAGTGTTTTATGTATACTAAGTTTGAGTGTGTATGTGGGTGGAGAGAGAGGAAGGATAGAAGGAACATAGATAATATGACTTGCAAAAAAAAAAGACAATAGAAAAAAAAAAGCAACTTCTCTCCGCAATATTTACCTTGTTTGTCAATATTAGAATGATCTAGCCATCCAATCCCCACATTTTAATTTCTAATCGAGAATATGATCTAGAGGTGAGATTTATTAGGTTTGATAGTTAAAGTGGGTTTAAAGGAAGAAAGTAAAGTTGTGGTTAGGTAGTTGATGATGTCATAGTTGTAAGATACTATTTTTTTGCAACCTTTGAAGTATTTACAGATCAATGTAAGTACATTGATGTGACATTTCTGTGTGACTCAACGGCGAGTAGGCACACACAGAAAGGAACAAACGAATATTATAAATAAATAGTACACAAATATATTTCATTTCAACAACATTATATCTTCGAACCTGTCTCATGTAAACTAGATAGTTTATGACAC
The DNA here is from genome assembly GCA_030557875.1 of Candida neerlandica. Lineage (NCBI taxonomy): Eukaryota > Fungi > Ascomycota > Pichiomycetes > Serinales > Debaryomycetaceae > Candida > Candida neerlandica. The sequence continues at coordinate 14,584 of JANIWD010000161.1, forward strand.
TCCACAGCTGGGTCAAATTCGTGGAATCTAGTGTGATCTGGCCAACGGAAGTGTTCATCCACCACCAAATGATATAGTTGTCTGTCCATTTCATTCCAGGATATGCAACCACTGCTATGAATGAAATCCTTGTACCAGATCATATAATCTGCCCAAATGTTATTTTTTTCATAGAAAAATAATCCTGCAACGTAATTTAAAGCTGCCAACACATAAAGTATTCGTAGAGAAAACGGGTGCATTTTGTAAAGCATTTCCCTGAACTCCATCGGAATCAACATTAAATACCGAAACAACGGTACTGGAAACTTAAAAAATTCACACGCATAAATTGAATTCATCAATATCGTAATCGATTCTTCCAAAATTGAATGTTCATTAGATATTTCAGAACTGACCTCATCACTGACAAGATTGTCGAGAGCTTCTCTCAAATTCACAATCACTGAGTAATTACACTGCTTTAAAGACGGTGGATTCATGTTTCCAGCTCCTCTGAAGAACAATAACCCGCCAATTTCAGAGTCTATAACCATTGGTGCACAGTTTAAAATTGTATGTCTGATTCCTTTAGCAATTTGCACTAAATCTGTAGATTCTCTGGTGAAGTCTATTAATGGAACAAGTCGGCCCGGATTAAGGACCAAGTAGGAATATATCAATATGCTGGAAACAGTCAACTCTTTGGCAATTTTGGGATCTTGAAAATCCGGAAAATTAGAATCTTGCTCTGATGGTGATATTATATGCTTGGTCCTGGTGATTGTATCCATAAAGTAATTCGTCGTTTTGACAAACATGTTATTCGGATCACGCGAGTTAATATTATACATGTTGGCTAATGATTTGTCATCTTCGGCTGCATCCAAACCTTGTATGAGATTTAAATCAATGACAAATTGTGAAGACATAGCTGCGAAAGAAAACATAGCCAGTCTTGTTAATTCACTTTCTAAAAACAAACCCGGTACTCCATATCGCCATGCATTGTCTATATCCTTGTTTGTTTGGAATGAAAATAAATTGATGCACTCTTGATCAAAAAAATTGAGTAATCGCAATTCAAATTTAGATATCCCTAACATTGAAGTTGCTTGGGTCAATACCAAATCCCTCGTCAATTCTTCATAAAATGTGGGTTCAGTTTGAAAAATTTCCTTTAAATCATTTAATTCATATTCCAGTTGTGAGCTCCATGTTTCTGGTGAACTTGAAAAAGGAGAATGCGAAGAAGATGATGGGTCTGATGATGACAATTCAAATTCAGGGGTAACCTTTCTTTGTATTTTGTTACTTTTTGGTTGTTTAGGTTGTTTCGGCTGTTTCGGTGTGGGTGTTGGGTATACGCATTGCCTTTTGGTGTAGTGACAGTATTCACAAGTAGGCTTGTCTTCGCTACACTGAGATAAAGTTAGCAAGTCGTGAGCTGGTAACGCCAAGAAACGCATTTGGATACATACTTTAATTCTAAGATGTTTGCAACTGAGACATCCTCCTCGTGACCTTCTTCTCTTTTCTTTAATTTCTGTTCGTGTCATTGAAAAACTTTGTTTCTGGTAGTAAGAACCACAAGACAGATTATAGGATTGATAAAGAAAATTAAGAGTTAAGAGCCAAATCTTGTTAGAAACAAAAAAAAAATTGTTAACATCAGCCTCGTAGTTGTTTTTTTTTTTTTGAAGCGGAGTAATTTGTTAAAACCGTGCGCCTAAGTCGTATCTCCGTTTATGCCATACAGCACTCGAAAGGCACAGGATTAGATCAGTTGTTTTCTATTCGTGTAAGTAGTGTATATGTCACCAGCGAACATAATGGGGTTCAAATTCATGAAGAAGTGCAATATTTTGTAAATGGTAAAGTGATTATCGGACAGATATTTAAGTTTTTGAATTGATTATAATTTAAATGTTAGGTTGAGAGCCCCGGTATGGGAACTAGACCTGGGTTGAAACCGTGTATTGGCTTCATAAGCGTAGGAACTATAGAAGAAAGAGTGATACTAAAGGATATACTGGAGCGTGAGGGAGAGCAGTTGAGAACCCTTGGAATTGGTTGGTACACGTCTTCACCTCACATTAATACAAATAGAAATCTGTAATTCATCCCTTGATTTACTTTGCATGAGAACAACTCAACAACAATTTTCCTATAAATGTCATAAAAAGTGAGGTTATTATCTAAAATATACCACTATATCCATTCAAACTTCCCAATCTTCAAAGATGAGTTTGCAAGTCATAGAAAAGGGTGTCTCCGAAATACTTGCACGTTTAGATATTTTGATGAAGGTACAGTACCACTTATTGCAAAAGCTTGATAAAGAGTCACTTGATACGGGTGTGAACCTACACAACCTCCCAGATACTATTCTTTTTTTAATAATGAAAAATCTTAAAAAAAAAGATATTGTATCCTTGATGCTCTGTCATAAGAATTTCCAACCAGTTGGTAGAAGAATATTGTTAAGCTCAATTGTAGTGGTATATGAGCGAAAACCTGTCAGATCTCACCTTGAACCTTGGGATAGCTTTACATTCACTACTTCAGGTAATTTTCTTCAATTGTTAAGTCAACCACATTATGATCCGAAGCTTACTAAAAGACTAATCTTTCTTGGGCCACTTACTTTTGGACAACTCGGACTCTGTTTGAAAACAGGGCAAAATCAGGTTGAAGAGTACATTAATTACCCATATAGCGAGAGTCGTCTAGTTATAAAACTTGATGACAAACCAGAATCATTATTGGGACTTAGGGATAACTTGGTCACGTCTAATTATAAATTTATTGAATACATACGAATTCCTAGAAATGATGTCAGGTTTGAACCTGGTAAGTACATCTGTAAGTCAATTGAGTTACAGTCTTGTTCGGCTCAGGAACTCCGACATTTTGATCTCCTGAAGGTTGAATCTTTAAGCATCCAACGAGATGTATCAAGGTTGATGTCTTCCAATTATGATAATTGTGAACAATGGAGTCCGCAGAAGTTTACTCTGTTGAAAAATTTGGGGATTATTGATAATTGGAAACGAGGTATTTGCAACTTTGCATTAGGTATTCACAAAGACTCACTTCAACAGGTCGAGTTGCTATCCTCACCAGATGATATAGGCAGTGATATTAAAAAAGTCTTGCAACATCACAAGTGTTCGTTGGTCACCATAATTCATTCGAATCCAAACGTTAACCATAATGTTTATGGTGATCAAAACAAGAATAAATCTGGTGTCCCCTTAATTTTTAGAACAATAAACTTGATTGAATTTCCAAAACTCGAAAGACTTATCTATGATGAGGGGATTCTTTATGTTGAACGAGGTGGTGCAAAACCTTCGTTATTTTATCTGCCATATTGAAAAGTGTTGCAAAATTAACGGTGGAAGTGAACAGCCACAAGTACAAAAAAAAATTTTCATTGCGTTTTTTTTTCTTTTTTTACTCGCATTTTGTGTTTTCCGAATTTTTCCGTTACGACGAGTTGAGGAGAACAGTGGATTACATGTTTGGTGATAGAGTGTATTTCTTGTTTCTAGTTTCTTGTTTCTTGTTGGTAAGTGATATTAGTCTGTAATGTTCGTATTTAGTGTCAATTGAACTGTGTTTGTCCTATCTGGCAAGTGATCTAGTAAATTTACTTATTTTTTTTGTTCGCAATAAGATTAATTTTGGACATATTTCCTGTTTCCGGAATTGTCCTTGTCCTGAAAAGAGGGGAACTTTATGGCATAAACTCACCATCCAGGCTCAGACTTCCCAAAGGATAGAAATTGAAATAATGAAAATCCAACCCCAACCCCAACCAACCGACTTGACCCATTTTTTTTAACCGATTTGTTGAATAAACATGGTTAGTATAATCACCCAATTTATTCATCGGTTCAATTAAAGATTCATCACCAGATACAACAAACGAAACGGAAAGAAGCACGTAGGAACAACAACCACAAGAAAGGCTTACACTGATTTTTACATCCCGTTTGTCCTTAGCGCGATGAAAGAGAGAGAAAAAAAAATTTGTTTAACACAAGATGACAACTCCGGTAACGCTGCACAAAATCCAATACGTTTCAAAAGCAAAAAGCAAAAAAAAATGGTATAACATGATGGTAGTGATAGGAACTGCTGGTTGGGCCCATAGAAAATGATAAATATGGATAATATCGGCTAGACACAAAAGAGGGGCCCTTCATCGAATGCATAAATAGACACAGTAATATTTTCATCTCTTCTCTTTTTTTTCTTATATATATATAGAAGGGTCGTAACTCGTTGTTCTTTTTTTTTTTTCTTTGACTATTTGTTTGGTTTACGTTCTTTGATCTCCTTGATACGGAATTGAATTGAATTGAATTGCTTCCTTTTTTTTTCCTTCTTGCACGAGTTTGCTCATCTACTGTTGACAACTTATTACTGTTATCTATTCATTGACTACTCCCCCCTCCGTTTTTTTACAATAATTATTCATCAGATGTTAAGAATTACTAGAATACTGGCAAGATTTGCCTCATCTTCTGCTTCCCAAGCTACAGGAGAAGTCCGTACTGTCAAAACCCCAGTCGGAATCAAGGCTGCCATAGAGGCATTAAGACCTAAAGCAACTAGAGTTTCAATGGATGGTCCAGTGGAATGTGCGTTGAGAGGTTTTTCCTTGTTGAACTCTCCTCAATTCAACAAAGGTTCTGCATTTTCTTTGGAAGAAAGAAAGAGTTTTAGATTGACTGGTCTTCTTCCATCAGGAGTTAACACTTTGGATGAACAAGTAGAGAGAGCATACAGACAATTTTCATACTTGAAGACCCCATTGGCAAAAAATGATTTCTGTACTTCTATGAGATTACAAAATAAAGTACTTTATTACGAATTGGTACGAAGAAATATCCGTGAAATGTTGCCAATCATCTATACGCCAACCGAAGGTGATGCCATTGCAAGCTATTCCGACAGATTCAGAAAACCAGAAGGTTGCTTTTTGGATATCAATGATCCGGATAATATTGATGATAGATTAGCTGCATATGGTGAAGACAAGGATATTGACTACATTGTCATGAGTGATGGTGAAGGTATCTTGGGTATTGGTGACCAAGGTGTTGGTGGTATCAGAATTGCCATTGCCAAATTGGGTTTAATGACATTGTGTGGTGGTGTTCATCCAGCCAGAGTCTTGCCAATTACCTTGGATGTTGGTACAAACAATGACAGATTATTAAATGACGACTTGTACATGGGTAACAAGTTCCCAAGAGTCAGAGGTGACAGATACTGGGAATTCGTTGATAAAGTAATCCATTCCATCAAGAACAGATTCCCAAGTGCTGTCTTGCATTATGAGGATTTTGGTGTCTCAACTGGTAGAGACATGTTGCAAAAATACCGTACTACCCTTCCTTCGTTCAATGATGACATTCAAGGTACTGGTGCCGTCGTTATGGCTTCTATTACAGCTGCTCTCAAGTTCTCCAACCGTAATTTAAGAGACATTCAAGTTTTAATCTACGGAGCTGGTTCTGCAGGATTGGGTATTGCTGATCAAATCACCAATCATTTAGTCAGTCACGGTGCAACATTAGAAGAAGCGAGATCAAAAATCCATTGTATGGACCGTTTCGGTTTAATCACTGATGCCACAACCAACGCCAGCCCGGCCCAAATGAACTACGCTGATAACTCATCTGATTGGGATGGTATTGATACCACAAGCTTAGTTGATTGTGTTGAAAAAATCAAGCCAACTGTCTTGGTTGGTTGCTCCACCCAAGCTGGTGCCTTCACTGAAGAAATTGTCAAAACCATGTACAAACACAACAAACAACCAATTATTTTCCCATTATCCAACCCAACCAGATTGCATGAAGCTGTTCCAGCTGACTTGATGAAATGGACTGACGATAATGCTTTAATTGCCACTGGTTCCCCATTCGAACCTGTTGACGGTTACTATATTTCTGAAAATAACAATTGTTTCACTTTCCCAGGTATTGGGTTAGGTGCTGTTTTGTCTAGATGTGCCACTATTTCCGATACTATGATTTCTGCTGCTGTTGATAGATTGGCTGCTATGTCTCCTAAAATGGACAATCCAAAGAACGGTTTATTGCCAAGATTGGAAGAAATTGACGAAGTTAGTTCACATGTCGCCACCGCTGTCATTTTGCAATCCTTGAAAGAAGGTACTGCTAGAATTGAAAGTGAAAAGAAACCAGATGGTGGAAATGTTGAAGTTCCAAGAGATTACGATGAATGTCTCAAATGGGTACAATCACAAATGTGGAAACCTGTTTACAGACCTTATATTAAGGTGGAATATGTTTCTGATATTCATACTTTCCAATATTAGATTATCTCCCTTTTGTTTTATTTCGTTTGCATTTTGTTTAATTGACCCTTTTTCTAATACTTATTCTTTGAATTAATAAACACATACTTTTATAGACTTTTCAAATACATTTAAATTGATTTTGTATGCATGTTGTGTTAAATATTGTACTTTTTCCGTATCCCCGCAAGGTTAATAAAAATCAATCAAAAAAAAATCAAAAAGAGGAATGGTTAACGTTGTCCCGTGCCAACCGATAAAGTAACGAATGTCATATATAGACCTGGGAGCGAAACCAGTCAAGGTAAGATCAAGAGGTGGGTGCACGAGTTGTAAGCGTCTAAGAATCAAATGTGACGAGACAAAACCGGTTTGCGAATACTGTAGGTACACAGACCGGGAATGTACTTATACA
>JANIWD010000162.1:0-21297 GCA_030557875.1 Candida neerlandica
TAATAACTAAGGACTTCAAGCGTGTTAAGTCATCAGCTAATTCTCCTGGAGGTGGAGGAAATGCAGATTTTCATGTTTTGCGCAACTACTTGGAAATTGTTATGGATATTCCATGGGATGTCTTTGTGTCCAAGTTTAAGAGCAATGACGAAATCGATTTAAAAGTTGCCAAGAAACAATTGGATGATGATCACTACGGATTGGAACACGTGAAAAGAAGATTGATTCAATACTTGGTAGTGTTGAAATTGTTGGGTATTAATGCTTGTAACCAAGAAAGAAATGATGCTGCGGGTCCCCTGCTTCCAAAAGCGTCTGAAAATACCGTAGGTGAACAAGCGTCAGGAATTGTTATTGCGAATGGTGATGACACATACGCTGTCAAAGAACAAGCCAAGAATAAAAACAAACAATCTATTCTTGAAGTGAAGAAAAACTCCGCCAGTTCTTCCCAGTCCGTCCTGATAGCTAAGAAGAACAGATCACCAATAATAATGCTTGCTGGTCCACCGGGAACTGGGAAAACCTCGTTAGCCAAGTCTATAGCTACCGCATTGGGTCGAAACTTTCAAAGAATCTCACTTGGTGGCATCAAAGATGAAAGCGAGATTCGAGGACATCGAAGAACCTATGTTGGGGCCATGCCAGGGATCATAATTCAAGCATTGCGTAAATCGAGATGCATGAATCCAGTTATATTGCTAGATGAAATTGATAAAGTCATTGGAGGCAATTCTAGTGCCAATAGGTTCAATGGCGATCCGTCGGCTGCTTTGTTAGAGGTTTTGGACCCCGAGCAGAATAATACCTTTATGGATCATTACTTGGGATTCCCAGTCGACTTGTCCCAAGTCATTTTTATTTGTACAGCAAATGATCCTTGGAATATGACACGTCCATTGTTAGACAGATTGGAAATGATTGAAGTTGGTGCATATGACTACAACGAAAAGTTGATTATTGGAAAGAAGTATTTGTTGCCAAGGCAAATCACTCGAAATGGATTCCCAGAGGCGTCAGATGCGTATGTCAGGATCAGTGATAAAACATTCAAGAAGATCATTGTTGAGTATACTAGAGGAGAAGCTGGAGTTCGAAATTTTGAGAGAAAATTGGGAACTTTATGTCGTTTTAAAGCGGTGGAGTATTGTGAATGGGTGAGCAAAGATCGTGGGTCTTACAATCCGAATATTGATGTGAAAGACTTACCAATTTATTTGGGTGTGCCATATTCCCCGGGTGATGTTGTTTCAAGTGATGGAACATCAATTGGCAATTCCCGTGTCGGTGTTGTGAATGGGTTGTCGTACAATTCCGATGGATCTGGATCCGTGTTAGTTTTCGAAAGCATAGGATTTGATAGACGAGGTGGTAATGACGATTCGAATGGTGGTGCAGGTACAGGTGCAAGTTTGAATATGACAGGTAGATTGGGTGAAGTTTTGATGGAAAGTGGTAAAATTGGTTTGATTTTTATCAAGCTGATGCTTTATAAAAGATTGTTAAAGACAGATGATGACAAGGAAGCTCAACGTTTGTTGGATAGGTACAGCAACTTGGATATACATATGCACGTGCCAATGGGGGCCGTTTCCAAAGATGGGCCATCAGCAGGTATTACCATGGCTCTTCTGTTTTTATCTGTTCTCTTGGACAAACCTGTTCCGACGGATATAGCAATGACTGGAGAAATAACCCTCCGAGGATTAGTTTTACCTATTGGTGGTGTCAAGGAAAAGCTCATGGGAGCTCACTTGAGTCGTAAGATCAGACGGATGATAGTTCCTCGTGAAAATCGTAAAGATTTAATTGAAGAATATACTAGGAGTATTGAAGAAGCAGGAGAGGTTTTGGATCACAATTTGATTAACGAATTATTGAAGGATAACGATGAAGTTGATTTCAAGATGCATGAAGTGGAAGACTATTATGCAAACAAATATGGGATCTCAATATTCTACGCTAAAGAGTTTTACGACGTGATCAAAATCGTATGGAATGAGGACGATTTATTGGTTAATGAAGACAGGTCAAGACTTCTTGAGTATCATATTTGATATAATATCGTAGAAATGATAACAAACAGACATAAAACTTCTCTATTATTAATATATAAGTATATATATGCCAGATTGGAAAATAGTATAATTGGGATAAGTGTAATAAATAACCATGTTGTCATTGAAAATTAAATACGAATGAGAGAGTGTACCAGCGAGTGAAAACACCTATAGCTATTATTCTTATTATTGTTGTTGTTGTTCACCTGCTTCTCTCTTATCTTTTAGTTTTGCTTCGTCTTATTACTTGTTAGGTACTTATACTAAGAAATAAGCCCATGTTAAAAGTGATAAAATTAAGCCTTGGATTGAGCTGGTAGCCATGTCATTAGCTGCATCTCTACTTGAGGAAGATCTCGATGATGTTCTGGATGAAGAAGAACCAGATAATCTAGAAGAACTGGAAGATGATGATGACGATGACGATGATGATGATGAAGATAAAGATGAAGATGATGATGATGATGAAAATGAAGATGAAGATGAAGATGAAGGTGATGATGATGAAGAAGATGAAGATGAAAATGATGATGAAGATGAAGATGATGACGAAGATGATGACGAAGATGATGATGATGAAGATGATGATGAAGACGATGTATCTGAACCGGTATTAATGGAAATGCCATTAGAGCCAATGACTTCAATTGATTCAACGTTTGTATAGGAGATTTGGGCTAAACTAACTTGGTAATCTTCAATGTCATAAACAATGTATGCACTTCGTAATACATTATCACCAAACAACATATATGAAGAACCTGAGGATTGTTCCAAAACCCCCAAAATACACTGGGATCTTGAATATCGAAAAACCAAATTGGAAATTGGAACTTGAATAACTTTGTTACCCCCGAAATTAATGTCAAGGGTATTTGAAGAGCTTGTCAAACCACAGTCAATCATATAAGCACCCAAGGAGTTAGAGTATGTACCACTGAGAGCTCGACCCAACAGTTGTAAAGTGTCACTGAAAACATAAGATAAGGTGGAACCGGTGTCCAAAACTACCCCTGTACTTCCAGATAATACAGTTACGGAGTTTCCGTTGTTTGAATAAGAAATGCTAGAAACAGGAACTTGAATTCTGACTGGATAACTCACTTGAGAATAAGTTCTCATCATATTAAGGGTCACCAAATCCCCTTCGTATTTGGCATGGTCAATGGCACCAAATAAGATAGAACCGGTTTCAGCATCTGCAGTATCCAAATATAAAGAATAAATAGCTTTGTTAATAACACCTTGTTGGGCCAACTTAATTGGAAGGTTTTGATAAAAGTATCCGTATTGGGTAGTAACTTGCAAACCTGGTAAACCAATACCCAAAACACCGACATCGGAAGAGGCTTCGTTGGCAACAGCAAATGATAAATCACGCACGGCAACGTTATTTATAACGACATTATCATAGCCCCAAATACCAATGGCATGTGTACCATCGGCATACTCGATCAAGAAAGGATCGGTGTCATTTTCCCTGAATGTATCTGAATTTTCAGTGTTGAAAAAACCGTAGGATATACAGGTGTTGGAATCGGATCCACCGGCAGGGTGAGAGTCGATGGTCTTGGTAGGATTGTTGTCTTCGTGTTTGTTGTCTTCACGTTTGTGGTTATAATATGGTTCGCGTTTCTTTAATGGGAGGTTGTATTTGACACCAGTGCCTTGTTCAAAACTCTGTTCAAAACGTTTACTGTTAAGGACGGGGAGACAGTTCAAATCATGGGACATGACCCATAAATCTGAGGATCCAGTATCCACCAACACGTCATTCTCATCTTGGTTCGATCCGATTTTCAAGTTGGCAATGTAAAAGGTTTGCTCATTCGTCAAGACCATTTCAAAAGAACCGTCTCTTTTCACAAACCTGGGAGTGGAATCTTCACCCTCCGGCGTCAAGTCATCCTTGGAGGCCCCTCTACGGACCTTGAAGTCTATTTTGAATGGAGCGGAAGTAATTGCAGTCGCGGTAACCGCCAAAAATGATAAACTGCTAAATTTCATCTCGATAATGAAGTGGTAACTAGGTTTCTCTTGAAGTTAGCAAGTTTGCAAGATCAACGTAGCATATTAAAAACGGTGTAATTTAGAAAACATTTGATACAAAAAAAAGAAGGAAATAATATTATTGTAAAGCTATGATAGGAATGATATTTTTTTTTGTTTTTTGCAAGCATTTGTTTGAGGTTATATATATATAAGGTGAAAATCAAAACAGTTTTTTTTTTCACTTGACAACGAGCGCAGGGTCCTCCCCGACCAGCATTAAGCGGGGCGCAAATGGCGCAAAGTCGAAATAGAAATGGAGAGAGAGAGAGAGAGAGAAAAAAAGCAACAGAAAATGGAATTGGAATGAAAGCAAAAAAAAAGAATTGCTGCCGAAATTGCTTGCTGGTCATAGAAATTTAATAAGCATGAGAACCCCAGCATAGCTCAGCTCATGGTCTTCTTCGTTTCCACCATCACCGCTACCACCTCCCCGTTCCACACAGCGCCCTTTTTTTTGTGCAATAATTTTATCAGATCAGGTCACGATCCCACAGTAGGCTCAGATAGACTATTTCTTCCCCTTGCTTCCAAAAGCGTCTGGAAATGCCGTAGGTAAATAAGCGTCAGGAATTGTCATTGCCAATGGTGATGACACATACGCTGTCAAAGAACAAGCCAAGAATAAAAACAAACAATATATTCTTGAGGTGAGGGAGGGTTACTTTTATTTTACATCAAGTATATATAGATTTATCAAATGATAATGTTTATAACTTATTATTTTGGTAATAGTATATAGCTATGTGACGTTTAAACCTTTTGTTTCTTACCGAAAGCTTGACTTTCGCTTGAGCCTAATTTTCTTTTATTTCCTTGCTTTCTGAAAAATTCTTTCTTTCTATCACTTTCTTTCTCCTTTCTAAGTTCTTCAACCTTGGCAATCTTTTTCAACTTATCTTTAAATTTCTCATCCTTTTTGGCCTTTCTCTTGGAATCCTTTTCCTTTCTAGTAACGTTAATCTTTTGCATTAAGTCTCTAGCTTTCTTTTCTTCACCTCCCAAAACAACAGCACGCTTACTCATATAACTCTTTTTCTTTTGAGGTTTCATTGTATGTATTTGAGATTTGAATGGTAAGTCGGCTTTGATAGATTTAGGAACTCTCAATGGGTTGAATCTTCTTTCAACTCTTTCAATCTTCTTATATTGTGAATCAGCATTCAAAGGAGTTGCAATATTTGCTTCTGCTCTAACTTGTCCAGTTAATCTCATACCTTTCCATTCTGATTGTTTACCCATTAGCAATGAAGTGACAGGGTTGTAAAACTTCTTAACCTTCACTGGATACCATGTCTTTAAAAATATAGTATCAGACATCAAAATTTTATCTTCAAAAGTGGCTCTGTAATAACCATCTGGTTTTGATAAGGCACGTTTAATTTCTCCTCGAATACCTGAAACAGTACGAATTTGTGCACCTTCAAATTTAGCAACTTCCAATGAATTTGAAAACATGTCTTTAACAAAAGCTGTATTACGGAATATCTTATAAGGATAACCTACCAATTTCAATTTCTTGACTATCTCAGTACTTGAATTCAAATCTTCAACGATACCAGTAGCGGCAACTCTGAATGCACCTGTGGTAGATTCATTATCCACGATATTGAAACCCACAAATGTAGTATTTGGAGCCACCAATGGTCCATAAAATGAAGCAAAACAATAGGCATGTTCAGGTGTATACTTTAACATTCTGTTTCTAGTTCTAGAATCACTGGTGGTATAAATTGGAAATGTTTGAAAACGACGCCATCCTAATGAAACAATAAGAGGGTCTTGTGATTTTAAGATTTTTTTATGCCATCTATGACGCCTTATTCTGGCATTCATGATTCCAAATCTGGATTCGGTAGTTAACAAACCACCCAAGACAAGTGGATACAATGGATTGAAGTTGTCAATAAATTCGCACGGAATATTTTCAAACACAATTTTGACATATGAACCGGCACGATAACCTTCGATTTTAACACGTAAATCAGGAGACATTTCTTCGTATTCAGCTTTATTGATGTCTAATTGTTTAGCCATTTTATTCTTCTGGAATTCGTACCAGGTTTCAGCTTCTTCTTCTGGATCATCTGCACCAAATTCCCTATCTTCTTCCTCTTCAAATTGTAATTTCAATTTTGCCTTCTTGGCAGCATTTAATTCTCTCCTTTCTTGAGTGGTCAAATTTTCTTCATTTGGTTCAGCGGGAGACATTTCCTTCTCTTCCTCGGCATCGAAATCAGCAAAATCATCGCCATCATCATCATCTTCTCCATCCTCTTCTTGCTCTGATTCTTGACTCTTTTGTTGTTCTCCATTGCCACCTTCTGCTTCCAAATCTTCAAAATCCCCATATAATTCTTCGTCGTCATCTTCGTTATTTTCATCTCCGTCACCGTTGTTGCCATTTTCTGAACTCATATTTGGAGCAATCAACAAACGAGACTTTAAGATTTCATACCCATTTTCATATTCTTCATCACTATTTGATTCACTACTACTATCAAATCTTGATTTCAAAATGTCAAGAGAAGGGAAACTAGGTTTGGAATAATCCAATTCTTCATTAACATGAGCACTTGTCTTTTTGGTGAAAAAATCTTCATCATCGTCATCTTTTCTAATATCTTCTTCTTCCTCTTCGTCATCACTTTCTTGATTCTTCCATTTCTTTAAAACATCACTTGGTTCCAAATTATTCATGTACAATAATTTATTGATGTTCCATTTTCTTTGTGCAGAGCCTTTCAATTTGGTTGCAGCTGATTGATAGTAGTCTTCATCAGATGATAAACTTGAGTCTTCTTCATATTGCAATTCATTTTCATGATACTTGTTATTACTTCCAAAGTCAACATCTATCTTTTTTGGGGTACGCCTGTTATTATTATTATTAGCATCTTCTTCTTCTTCTTCTTCATTCTCATCACCGGAATCCATGTCATCAAATTCATCATCCTCAGCAATTGATTTACCATAAACTCTAGCTTTTCTTAATGTAGCACGACCTCTATCCACAACTTGTCCATCGTCATCTTCCCCATATTCTTCTTCTTCTTCTTCTTCGTCATTATCTGAAAAGTCACCCTCTTCCACTTCTTTCAATACTTTAGAGTTTGAAAACAATTGCAAACCAGAATCTTCTTCCAATCTTTCTGCCATTGTTTTGGTAACTTCTTGTAAATCAGTAACGAGTTTTTCTCCTTCCCCTTGGATCTCATTTGTATCTCCAGAATGTTTGAAACTTTCTTTTCCAATATCGATATAAACCGCATCCTTATCAACTAAAAGACCTCCAACATTAGACATTGGTGCATAGATGATCTTTTGTTTATCTTCTAATCTCTTCCTTCGCCTAGTTGTTTTTGCTATTTGACCACCTGCTTCATTTGCATTTTTCAATTTTTCCCTTTCAATTTCTTCCAATTTTTGTTCAAAATATGGAGTTGGACAAGGATCTGGTAATTTTTCAACTGAAGCAGCATAATGATCTCCAACACCAGCTACATGAATATGGGCATTGGTTGATGGTAATGGAGTACCGTGAAGATAACCATACACAGCTACTTTACGATCACATTTAGGATTTTCGGCAATTAATTGAGGATGTGTTAAATCAGTAATTCTATCAGCTAACAAATATGGATGCTCATTTCTCCATTTCAAAGGTCTGAATTTCATCACAGAAATAAATCTTGACAAGTTCAAAATTTCTCTATCAGGATAACGACCATTAATGACCCCTGATAAATAAAATAATTTGGCACCTTGATAAACTTCTGTCCAAAATCTATGCTTCAATCTTTTTTTACTGGTACGTAAAGTCAGTTGGGATTTAAACAAGTCCAAATGAGTGGCAATTCCTAGTACTCTTGGCATACCATGATGTTGGGCAATATTCAAAAATTCCATCGTTTCCATCTCCAAACCATAATTACCATCAACTAATAACAAAACTAAATCGGCAACTTTGGCAATATCAATCATCGAATTCAAATCATTGTTGACTTCAATAAAGGTTAATCTTCTTCTTTTACCACTAACAACTGTGATTGGTCCATTAATTTCAGTTAAGGAAGCTTTTGTCAATCTTCTAATTAAGGATTTTATCAAAGTCGATTTACCAGTACCTGGAGGTCCCACAACTGCAACAATCACAGGTGGTGGGTCATCATCTGGAGTTCTATCAACCATAGGAACATGTAACTTCTTTTCATTCACATCATGAGATCTTCTGGCCATTCTTTCCAACTTTCTTGGGGCTGACACAGCAAAGGCCTTCTTGTTCTGCCCATCATTATGGAGCTTTTTCTTTGCACCAGCCTTCTTGGATCCACCTCTATGAACTTTATTACTTTGCTGTTGTTGGTCCATGTTGAAGTGTGTAACGAAGGTTCCTCTCCCAGGGCAATAATTTTTAATTTTTTATTTTTATTTTTTTTTTCTTTTCTTAAACCTCATCTCGAAAAAAAGATATCTTTGCCGATATGTGTCACGTGACATTGATTGCAAAATTTAACAATAGAAAAAAAATAAGATCAACAAAAAAAATTGCAGCTCCTTTTTATATTTTCCCACCCTTTGTTATGTTAGCACAAGAAATGGTTTTGGTAATGTTGAAATGATCTTTTTATTCATTGTACTATGTATAACACCTTGTATTTGGTCAAAATTATTTTATAATCAAGAACACAAGATTTGCAATCCGAAACAACTGACACCTTTTTTTCCTTTTACCGGATTCAAAATCACTAGACAATACAAGATATCTGGCTATACATTACCTGTATCAATGCATTTCATCACTATCAGTCATTGCAATCATGGACAAGTGGATTATCAAAAAGTCATTAGAACTGATTCAAGTGGGAATATTGATTGGGATAAACCTTTTTGTATGCTAAAACCCAAATTAGGAGAAATGCTTACACTACCGGCACATGATATCATTGGAGATCCTGAAATACAAGATAATGAAGACGATACAGAAGAATATACAGTTGGAATATTTGGTTTTATAATGTATAAGGGGAAGAAAATGTCTCGTTTGTTAAGGAAAAAGGTAGATATTCAAATGGAAAAACTTACCAATGGAAAATGGTTGGAATATACAGGTAAGAATAAGTTTAATCATCACCAAGATTTAATGTCCAAAGATCCCCAATCTTCACTTCAATGGGAATCAAGAAATTTGGTTTGTTATAAAATGGCCCGACGAAAGAAATATGCCAGACGGAAATTTGATTTCTTTATGCCCCATACTTTTGTTGGAGGATTATTTGAATGTATTCTACCTATGGATCTTAAACGACAAATATTTCATCAATTTACTTCCCTGGATTTTATCATTCAACAAATAAGAATTGAATGTGATCCAAATTTATCCCGTCCCATTTCTCCCTTGATAGCAGAAGATTCCACCACACAATGGTTTGAAAATAGACTACATAATGTTATCAATCCTGGTATCATTCAAACAATTCCTTATTTAACAACCCTGACACCACTAAATTTACGATTTTCAACAAGTGAAACTCCAGATATGTTTAAAGATTCTTGGGCAACTAAAATTGAAGTAAATGAAAATTATGTATACCGTGAAGCTGATTTACATTTAATTAGTAGGGCAATCGCCCTATCGGCGGATTTATTGAACAAACTTATTTCCCCAATTGATTTTAATCAATTGATAAAACTGTACAACAAAGCAAATGAAAAGGAAAACCCCAATATTGAAGATGACGAAGAATTTCTACGAGGTATGAAATGGGAACAAAAGATCAACATATGGCTCTCGACTATAGAGAGGAAAGTTTCAAATAGAATTTTGGCAAAGCTAGAAAGTTATTGGGACAATATAGAAGACTAAAAAAAAATTAAAATTGTCAACAAATGAAAAAAAATTGTGATCCATGTATGTTCAGCTTAAGTGAACATGAACTATTCTAGAATTCACTTGGCAATTTATGAAAGTATCGACATACAAATCTGTGTGTGGCACTCATAGGCTAACCGTAGTAGTAGATAGAATCTCGTAAATAGTAACGATTTTTTGTTTTTCATTTTTCATTTATTAGAGTTCTATTACTACTTTTATAACATCTAACCTGGTTAGTTCGTAAAGACACTGCCTATTCATGCGTTGCCATAATTAGTGGTGTATGGTGTTTAAGACATAAGGATATATCACTCTTTTGAATCGTCCCTCCCCCTTTCTCTGCTGGTTCAGGCTTTACCTATTCCCATAAATATATAATTCCTTTACATTTTTTTTTTATTTATTATTATGATTTATACGAAGAAAAAAACATAACTTAGGTCCAATCCTTTAATACCTTTTCCCAATCTGCTGAATGATCTTGTGCTGCAATACCCAACTCTGCCAATTCCCCATCCACAAGTTTATCCAGCTTTTGTTTAACCGATGATTTTCTTTGGAATGATGTTCTATCATCTTTAACTGGGGCAAATCTGGCATCTGGATTTTTGGACACCAATGATAATCCAATAAACACTAGAACCAAAATCAATAAAATCAAACTAAAAGCAGCATTCAAAATAAAGAATACCCAACCCATAATCGAAGCAACAGCAGCTGGTTGACCAAAAAGATCACTGAAAAACATAAAAAGGAAACTATTGACTGTGTTAACTATGGAAATCATGTAATTGACAATATTTGTTGGTTTATTCAAAAAAGGGCCAGTGTAAATCAAAAAAATAGTGTATGCCAAATCAGCGACAAATATAGGGATAACGGAAACTTTTCCTCCGATACCACCATTACCTTGACAAAAGGCAATGAATATTCCTCTGAAAACATTGTAAGCTGTGAGAACAACTCCGAACCAATACTTGTCAGCATGGAACATAGTATAACAGAAACCATATCTGTCAAGAATTTTACTATCACCAAATAATAATGCAGCTGGGTTATTGAACTTTCTTGTGGACTCTTTACCAATTTTCAAGACATTGACAAATGACCAGCCCAAAACACCAATCAATAAAATCAAAAATAAAACTGCCAAAACAACGACGGCAGGAGAATCAACCTGGGTAAACTCCCATAATGAAAAAATCACCAATTGAATTGAACCAATGGCAACATATCTTAAAACCGAACCTTTGATAACATTGTGGAAACTACCACGGAAAGCAGTGAAAGTTCTTGGGTTGATCTTTTTGAAACGAGTTAATAATACAATTATGGATTTCATCAATACTAACAAAACAACCAACAAGTATCCAATTAAAGCAAACCAAGTGAAACCAGTGGCAACAATTGAAGTTGGTTCAATCTTGGAATTGTAACCAATTCTTTTGATTCCTCTTAAAACAATCAAATTCTGATTGGAACGTAAACTGAAATCCAATGATCTTTTAGCAAGGCCGGCCACATAATCTAACGATCTTTTGTGTCTTTGAACCAATATTTGCTTGGTACTGGAAATAAAATAAGTTGTTGGGGTTCCACCAGTCAGTTGAACATACCAACGGAAAATATCTTGCATAAATTGAATTCGAATCAATCCCATTGACCATGCCAAATTCTCCGACCAGGAACTGGCGATTGGAGGGACTCTTTCCACGGCTTGCATGGAGACCACAACCACACTTTGGAAGTAAAGGAAAAGAGACATTGAGTTAGCGGATATATGGGATGCTGCATTTGAGTTACCGAAAGTGGACAACATTGCAGCCACTATCAATCCTAAACCTGCAATACAGGCAGTGGCCCATTTAACCCCTGTTTGACTGATTGTCTTACCGTTGGAAAAGGAAGATTGGATACAAGACAATTGTTCTCCTGAATCTCTATCCTTAACAATAACTTTGACCACAGCATCGATATCTGGCACTTGATAAGCGATACCTGGGATCTGTCTGGTGTATGTACTACTGATATATTGAACGGATTCGACTTGTAAAGTACCTGGATAAATAGGACAGAATTGTTTCCAGCCCAAAGTACACATATCAACATCTTTTTCAATGATTAGGAACCCATAGGCATAGACTTGAATATGACCAATAACATAAGCACTGATATCAGTAGTTAAATCAAGAGAATATCTCAAAGATCTATCATCTGGATTGAAAGTAACATTAAAATAGGTAGGAGAGATTTGTGAATTGTCCATACATGTAACCAATGAAGTAGCAGAAAGCTTTCTTCTAGCTTCTGTGGTAGTTATTAAACTCGTCAAGAGGATAGTAAAAAGCGAAAGTAATGAAGATGGCAACATGACGAATAGTTATGACGAGTACACGGTATGTGTGATGAAAGACGGGTATTGTTTAATAGACGATGACAAATGACAATGATTATGATGGAGATCAGTCTAAGTGTGATATTGTTGTCTTCTCTTATGTGATGATGGTGGTACTGGTGGTGGTAGTAGTAGTATGAGTATGTGTGTGTGTGTATGTGAATGTGCCTGGGGTGTTGCTAAATCCAGGGATGTTACAATAAGAAAATAATAAATAACAGGGAGGGAGAAACAAAGACAGTGTAAAGAGAGATCGTGAAGAAAAAATTTTTATTTTTTTTTTTTATTTTTTTCCTTTTACTTTATTTTATTTTCTTTTTGTATTTTATTTTATTTTATTTAAGGTGGGCGTTGAGATTCAGCAATGTCTCAATGCTTGCATTCGCCCTAAGTTGCGTTTGCGTTTGGTTTTTGCGTCGACCTGTCCTTGGCGTGTTCTTCTTCTACGTGTGTGTTTGTGTGTGGTTGTGTGTGTGTGTTTCTTTGTGCGTGTCTTTTAGGCAAAAGAAAAAGAAAGAAATTCCATTTTACTCGGCCTTGTATTTTAACTCCACTATAATAGGGAAAGAAAGTGAGAGAGAAATAAAGGAGGATTCTATTTTTATACATTTGGTTTGCCACACGCAAAATCAAACCTTACCGATGTAAAATCCCAAAACCATAGAACAAAAATGTAGCTTTTCTCTTATTAAATACACAGTATTATACTTGGTGGTAATTAGCGAATACAAAACTAGTTGTCAATTACAGAGAGTAACATTCTCACCCCTGTCAAATCTATCGTCTCGTCTGATCCCATACCCTCGTAAGTTGTAATCATAAAACGTGATTGTGGTGGTTGTTTCTTCCGGAAATTGTAAATCAATATTTTTCATGTCGTGTTTGCATCGCCTCCTTTTTTTTTTTCTTTTTTGGTTTTGTGTATTTGTTTTTATTGACAGAAACTTCTTCGTGCTGCAAGGTTTCTCTCTCTGTTACTCTCTCTCTCTCTCTTTGGCTTCACCCACTGTGATTCAATTTAGGGGGGTGGTGCTGCCCCATTCTTCATTCAACATGGCTTAGGTGGTGGCCAGATTCTTCTTCTGCTGAGAAGTTGCTGCAATAATTATTGTCCTACATTTTGTACTGGTACCTCACTTGAGCTTAAGGTTGCAAACGACTGGTGAATTCTCACAACATTCGTTGCTTGTATCAACCTTGATCAATGAAAGATGTTATCCACCCTACATATTTCTATTTGAAACACGTAACTAGACCAATGTTATATGTGTTGTTATTTTTTATTTTTTTTAGTTTGAATTTAGTCGAGTTTCTTGGTCAAAAAAAAAAAACAAAAAAAGATCAACAATTGTGTATCCAAACCATTATCATGTAATGGCGCGTCAGTAACATCTTTGACGTACCAAAACACAATATACTGGAAGTAGATGTTGTATACGTCTAAGAGGTAGACTCTATCTTAACTATTACACCCTGAAGTCCTTCAGTCTTTGCCCTGTCAGTTACATTAGTTAACGGAAGTTTACTGTTGGATGAACCGCTCCTCTAATTACAATACCTTTAGACCATCTGTTGCTAACTTACCTATTACAGTTCATATATGTTATAGTAGACTAACTCAAACCTGCTTTTCTAATTACAGTTCTTAGTGGTTTTGGATGTTGTCATTATCCAGGTGTCACGTGAATGTGACACAAACTTTAAATCTATTCTAATTTATCACGTTGATCATCAATCCAATAGAGGAACAGTTTCGGAAATGAATCACATCTTATGGAAATCCTTTATGAAGTGGAATGAGATGTCACTTGTATTTTCAAAGTCACGGGGTCCCAATTTCGAAAGAATTCATTTCTCATTGCTCGTAATGTCAAAGTCTATTTTTGTCATCGGTTGCATTTTTTTCCCTTGCAACAATCTTCTCAACCAATCAGAAAACAGTAAAATAATAAAATAAAGCAAAAACAAAAAAAAAGAATACCCCCCTTGTACGACGGCGGCTACAAGGAAATACTTCTACAATTCTCAGTTAATGGAACATAATATTGCAACTTAATTATTGCAACCTACGAAACATTTCAACTTTCAGAGCAACTTCTATAATATAAATGAAAACTCGGAGTGATCGGTCTTAAAACATGTCGGAATCGAGTCTTTAAATACTGAAACAAAAGTCTTTTCCTTACTGGGGAAATCGCTGCAAAAATTTATTCCGTGCTTATTGTCCGGGTATACTTCTGTCACAGTAACACCCCGGGGTCATGATGCTTCTTCACACTCTCCTCTCACACATTTTTTTTTTCGGAACAATTACCAATTACCTGTTGCAATAATAATAACATCTGCACTTTGTTGAGTTTAAAAGCGCCTTTCCGGCTTAGAAGTTTCTGTACGGCAAATTATGCCGTAGCAACTGGTCACTCTTCTATTTCACTCTTTCTCTCTCTTCACCCCGGAGTTTGTCAAAAAAAAAATTGACTCAAGCATAATTTGTGGAGGACAATTACAACACGTCGATGCGACTCACTCATTTTTTTTTTTTGGGACCGGAGTCTTGGCTGGACGCTCGCTTTTTTTTTCTTCTTTCTAACCCTCCACTTCGGAACCGTTACTACCACCCAATAGTGAACAGGAGAAAATTTTTTGAATTACTTCTCTAATTTTTTTTTTTGTTTTTGCTTTCTTTCTTCTTTTCTTTCAACTGTCTATAATACAAATTGATCTGGTTAATCACTTGGAATCCAGTTGTAATTTGACATCCGATATATATTCACAATGCTTAACGCTTTCAGAAGTGCTGTCCCTCGTGTGCAGCTTTTGAAGGTTAACATCCCAAAAACTACTTATACCCAAATAAGTAAACGTTTCCTCGCTACCGACACGTTTTTACAAGGAAACAACTCCAATTATGTCGACGAAATGTATGATGCTTGGAGACAAGATCCTACCAGTGTGCATGCTTCTTGGAACGCTTATTTCAAGAACATAGAAAATGACAATGTTCCTCCATCCAAGGCATTCCAAGCCCCACCAACCATTGTTCCAACCGTTTCTGGTGGTGCCGCTGGTTTTTATCCAGGTCAAAGTCCAATTTCAGAAGATGTTGTCACTCACTTGAAGGTGCAATTGTTAGTCCGTGCTTACCAAGTTAGAGGTCACCAAAAAGCCAAAATCGATCCATTGGGCATATCTTTTGGTGATAATGCTAAAGTTCCTAGAGAATTGACATTAGACTATTACGGATTTACCGACAAAGACTTAGACAAAGAAATTACCTTGGGTCCAGGTATTTTACACAGATTCACTCAAGCTGGCAAAAAGGGCATGACCTTGAGAGAAATTATCGACACTTGTGAAAAAACTTATTGTTCATCTTATGGTGTTGAATATGTTCACATTCCATCCAAAGAAAAATGTGACTGGTTAAGAGATAGAATTGAAGTTCCTCAACCATACAAATATTCTCCAGATCAAAAGAGACAAATTTTGGATCGTTTGATTTGGGCCACATCTTTTGAATCATTCTTGTCCACCAAATTCCCTAACGATAAGAGATTTGGTTTGGAAGGGGCCGAAGCCGTTGTTCCAGGTATGAAGTCATTGATTGATACCTCCGTCGAATACGGTGTTGAAGATGTTGTTATCGGTATGCCTCACAGAGGTAGATTGAACATGTTGTCCAATGTTGTCCGTAAGCCAAACGAATCCATCTTTTCTGAATTCACCGGTTCTAAAGAATTCGATGAAGGTTCCGGGGATGTCAAGTACCATTTGGGTATGAATTACCAAAGACCAACCACCTCAGGTAAACATGTTAACTTGTCCATTGTTGCTAACCCATCTCATTTGGAAGCCGAAGATGGTGTTGTTTTAGGTAAGACCCGTTCCATCCAACAATACAAGAACGATATCGGTAGCTTCAAAAAAGCCATGGCCGTTCTTTTGCATGGTGATGCTGCTTTTGCTGCCCAAGGTGTGGTTTACGAAACCATGGGTTTTGCCAACTTGCCAGCTTATTCTACTGGTGGTACCATCCACGTTATTGTCAATAACCAAATTGGTTTCACTACTGATCCAAGATTTGCTAGATCCACCTTATATCCATCAGACATTGCTAAATCCATCGACGCTCCAATTTTCCATGTGAATGCCGACGATGTTGAAGCTTGTACTTTTGTTTTCAACTTGGCTGCTGAATGGAGAGCCACTTTCCACACTGATTGTATTATCGATGTTGTTGGTTACAGAAAGCATGGTCATAATGAAACTGATCAACCATCTTTCACTCAACCACTTATGTACCAAGAAATTGCCCAAAAGAAGTCTGTTATTGACATTTACGAAAAACAATTAATTAATGAAGGCACCTTTACCTCCGAAGATATCCAAGAACACAAGAAATGGGTTTGGAATATCTTGGAAGACAATTTCACCAAGGCTAAAGAATATAAGCCAACTTCCAGAGAATGGTTAACTACCCCATGGGAAGATTTCAAATCTCCAAAAGAATTGGCCACTGAAGTGTTACCGCATTTGCCAACTGCTGTTAACGAAGAAACCTTGAAAAAAATTGGTACCGCTATTTCTGAGACCCCAGAAGGATTTGAAGTCCACAGAAACTTGAAACGTATTTTGAACGCCAGAAAGAAGAGTGTTGAAACCGGTGAAGGTATTGATTATGCTACTGGTGAAGCTCTTGCATATGGTTCTTTAGCTCTTGAAGGTTACCACGTCAGAGTTTCTGGTCAAGATGTTGAAAGAGGTACTTTCTCCCAAAGACACGCCGTTTTACATGATCAAAAAAGTGAATCTGTTTGGACTCCATTGTCTCACTTGTCTGAAGATCAAGGTGCATTTAACATTTCTAACTCCTCATTATCCGAATATGGTGTCTTGGGTTTCGAATACGGTTACTCATTAACCTCCCCAGATGCATTGGTCCAATGGGAAGCCCAATTCGGTGATTTCGCCAACACTGCTCAAGTTCTTATTGATCAATTTGTTGCTGGTGCCGAATCCAAATGGAAACAAAGATCTGGTGTTGTCTTATCTTTACCACATGGTTACGATGGTCAAGGTCCAGAACATTCCTCTGCCAGAATTGAAAGATACTTGCAATTATGTAATGAAGATCAACGTTATTTCCCATCCCCAGAGAAATTGGAACGTCAACATCAAGATTGTAACATGCAAGTTGCTTACCCAACTACACCTGCTAATGTTTTCCATCTTTTGCGTCGTCAAATGCATAGAGAATTTAGAAAACCATTAATCTTGATCTTCTCCAAGTCATTATTACGTCATCCATTGGCTAGATCTAACTTGGCTGAATTCACTGGTGATTCTCACTTCCAATGGATTATTGAAGATGTTTTGGGTGAAAAATCCGAAGTTAAGAGAGTTGTTTTATTATCTGGTCAAGTTTACACCGCTTTACATAAAGCAAGAGCCGCACAAGACGATAAGACCACTGCTTTCATTAAAGTTGAACAATTGCATCCATTCCCATATGCTCAATTACGTGATGCATTGAATGAATATCCAAACCTTGAAGATTTGGTTTGGACTCAAGAAGAACCATTAAACATGGGTGCTTATAATTATGCTGTTCCAAGAGTTGAAGCCGTTTTACAAGAAACTGAAAAATACAAGGACTTGAAATTAAGATACGCTGGTAGAGATCCAAGTGCTTCTGTTGCCGCTGGTTCTAAATCTATGCACGTTGCTGAAGAAGAACAAGTGATAGCAGAAACTTTTGAATAAGAGTTTTGTTCATGAGTGAAATTGGGAATTAGTTGATGTTCTCAATCCCTTGTTTCCTGACTATTGTCGTCTTTGTTTTTTTTTTTATTTTAACGCTTCGTCATAATGATCCCTTATTTTTATACAAACCTTTTTTTTTATTACTGAATTTAGCAGTGTCAAAGAATCACTCGTTTTGTTTATACATATATACTTTATTAAAATAAAAATGAATTATTTATTATAGATATTTTTTTTTTTTGTACCTAATCTAAAACTGTATAACAGAACTATAATTTATTCTCCCAGGAAGATCTAAATAAATCACATAAATGATCAATAACTCCCCACCCATATCCATTAGCAAATCTCCGTCTAACAACTATATTATTATGTGCATCAGGAGGAAGATTAACCAAAACTTTTCTCCATCCCCAAGTATGATATTTATCTGCAATTTGTTTTTGCTTTTCTAATTTCCATTTACTATGATATCTAAACACCACCGATGTTAACCATTCCAGTGTCATACGTCTGGTGTCATGATGATCATCATTACCAGGAGGTGTATCAAAATGATAATATTTATCATGAAATATAACATGTGGTCGTTGGTCAGGATTCATCAAAAAGAAATTTGAAGGTACAGGAGCTACAATGGTACTAACAGCAGATTCTATAGTTGAAGCCCGCGGTGGAACAAGTATACTTTGGGAATCGTTTCTAGATAGGGATTCTTGTACTCGCAATGAGTTGGACTCGGGTAGGATGTCATTAAATAATGAAGTATCTGTTCCTTTGATACTAAAGTTTTTATATCTCTTTTGTCGTCTTGTCAAGTTATGCTTATGCGTATGTGCATGATTGTTGTGATTGTCCTTCTGTACTACTGTATCCGAATTTGAATCTCCAAAATGAAATCGATGTTTACCAGATGATCGTCCCGGAGTGTCCTCTTCACTGTAACTATCTGTAGCTTCTTGGATATCTTTAACTAACTGATTATCTTCTTCAGGAATTTCCAGTACACTATCGCGTGTCCTATTTGCTTGTATTGGATGTTTCTCTTCTTCCAATTCGGGATGTTCATTAATTTTTTTACATTTCTTTAGTTCTGAGACATCTCCCAATGCTTCATAGTCCAAATACAACAATGCTGAAGTTCTCAATGGGACAATTCCATCGTTAATTGCATTTGCATATACCACCAACTGTTCAAACTGACCTAGGAAACTTTCCAATGGATCATCAGGTAAGATTTCTAATACTGGTTTAAATGAATCTCTTTTTTTAGAGTCACCAATACTTAAATCACTCCATGCCGGGAGTCTATTCAGTAAGGTCAAATCACGCCCAGTTTTCCCAAGTGTACCAATATCTAAAACCCACGAGATTAAAAAATTCATTTCATTCAAAATACCCAATAATGGAGATGCCATACTTATTAGATTAATTGGTTTGATTTTCACCTTATCAAAAAAATCTATCCCTTCGGTTACTAAAATGTACTTTATGGCATATAATTGAACCAATCCACCCAATGAATGTCCAATAAAAGATATTTTATCAAATTCATATGTCCCTTCTTGAATTAAAGCCATTATATAGTTGGCAACATTGGTGCCCAATTTTTTTACACCTTTTTCAGTATGTCCAGCATTGAACTTATACCCTCTCACCAAAATATTCTCTTTCACTTTCAGTTCTAATTGATCTTTAATGAAAAGCATATCAGCAGTTAGATTTGAAAAAATTCCATGCGTGATTATAATCAAATGAACTGGTTTCTCCGGGTATTTCGGTTCATTGGACCATATATCATCAGTTGTTAATTTTTTAACTTGTAATTGAGGATTATAAACATGGTTATTCATATCATAATCATTCAGATTATTTATTTGTTTCTTTTCATGATTAACTTTGGTATCCGAACCAAAACTATTCAAAGTTTGCGTAACAACATTGTGATTGTTCAATTTTTTCAAAAAACTTAAATCATCACCAATGGTTAAATCATACACAACTTCTGTTTTTGTTGTGATAACAATCTGGGATACAACATCAATTTCCCATTGGAAAACATCATGTCCATTATCATTTTTCCCTTTTAGTGAGTTCAGATTTAGTAGAAGAGGGACATTAAATGATTGATTCGGCTTTATTTGATTATCAAAAACCACTTCACTATTGTTTGAAATATCATCAGGATGGAATTGTTTGTGGTAATTGTATTTGAAAGGTACCACATGACAGTACAATATAAAAGGACCGCTTAATAAATGTATAGCTCTAATACTTGACTTTTCAACATTTTTGAGACGGAAATATATTTGTGATATTGAAGAGTCTATTCTTGTGTATTCCACAGTATATCTAGAAACGCCACCTATTCGAAGACCACATTTATCACGATACCATAAGGACGGAGACCCAGAAACCAGCATTAAGTGGTGTTATATTTTGATAGTTATTCTGTAATGTAATACGCATTAGATTTTTTTGGCATATGAAATTATTTATTTTGGGTTTGAACTTCTAAGAGTGGAGAGACAGTTTAGTCGCGCTTACTTAAACAGTAATTTGCAAGAGAATCAAACAATGTTTTTTACTTTTATTTTCTGACACGTGACCAAAATCTGTGTGATAACAAGATATGTATTTAGCGCATTTGATATTATGGATATTACACGACTCATAATGATTGGTTACTCTAGTAAGTAGTTTCATCCATCTTACTATATCTCTATTATTTGAATATATTTTTTTTATACTCTTTTTAAAATCATCCTATATTTTATACACAAATTTGTTATTTAACTCACAAATTTTATTATACTCTTTTAAGTCCCAGTAATAAGTTTTAAATAAGTACTTGTAATTAAAATATCCTCCTGGCCAACTAAGCAGTAGTATATCACGTGACTATACATCAAATTAAAGCTTCTACACCGACGATCACTCTTTTTCAAAGTGGCGTGCTTCGCCGTCCCCTGTATTACCGGTTCCCCTTTTGGAACCGTACTCCCTGGCCAAAGGGAGTGAGCGACCGGGAACTTCTCCCCGGCTGGTCCTGCGTTTTAGGACCCTACGCCCCCCTTGGCCAAAGGGGAGCGAGACTGGGTATACTTTTGGAAGGGATAGTCAATCCCTCCACCCAATCATCTACAGTGCAGGCG
>JANIWD010000163.1:0-20816 GCA_030557875.1 Candida neerlandica
GATGTAGCGTGTTCTAGAAAAGCACGTCACGCAAGCACGTCACGCAAATATTTCTACGTCACGCTCCTAACAAAAATGTTAGTGCACGTCGCGCAAAACACCCATATCGCTTTATATGGAAAGTATAGTGATGCTAGAAGTGAAAAGAGAAGACTTTGGGATGAATCAGAGGTAGATGTGAGGAAGGATGTGTAGATTATGGTCGAGTTAAGAGGTGGAAAGGAATGGTATACATGAGTGGGGTATAGAAATTGGTTGTAAAAACGTGCAAAAATGTGAAGAAAAAATTAAAAGAGAGCAGATGTGTAGGAAAGTAGTGCTAAAAGAAGTAGAGTGAACAGTTATGATTCATCAGGGATGTATAATAATACAGTAATCTGGAATATTGCAACACTTTGATGTATATCTTATCTCTATAAAGCAAGTATAGTTGGTCGTGTGGTTGCGTTAATTGTGAATCAACGACAAGGGATGAAAGAGTTCAACAAAAAAAAAAACCATTTTTCTAACAGCAAGGTATTTGTACTGATTTCTTCTTGCTATGATGTTAGCATATATGATAGCGTAAATTGGGGTGCTGAATTCGTGATAACCGAATGGTTGTTTGTCGGTTATTTCTGGCATCAACCGCATATATTAGATTTGCCAATTCTACTGAAGAGTTGAGTAAAAACTACTAACGATACAATAATCTAGCTTTATTAGTTTATAATTTTTAATATATATTTTACCTTGTTATAATTAAAACTTATGTAGAACGAGAGT
This sequence comes from Candida neerlandica, assembly GCA_030557875.1. NCBI lineage: Eukaryota > Fungi > Ascomycota > Pichiomycetes > Serinales > Debaryomycetaceae > Candida > Candida neerlandica. Next base: position 766 of record JANIWD010000163.1, read on the forward strand.
GTAGAAGGGCAAGACATGAGTAGCCAGTGCACATCATCAAGTAAGAGAATAGATTAAAATCTACATTGGGTATAAGTATAACAACACAAGTAACAATATATATTATAAGTATATATAGCTAGAATGTATGATAGTTAGTAGATTTACTCTGGGATCATCATCCTCTATACTTGAGTATCAATGCATTGCATAGTAATGGAAAGTTATTCTATATCACGGTATATGTAGATGATGTACTTGTGGCATCGTCTGTAAATTTGTTGGAAACATATTTTGAATTACAGTGAAATTTTTTAATTCGAGGACCAAGAGCAACTCGGGAGAATCGATCTCCTTATATAGACCGGTAGGTCGTGTACCATAACCATCTCATCTCAGTATGTTCTGACAACTGACTGAGTGTGTGACAAAGCATCTGGTACGATAGTTGTTGACATTTGTAGGTTGTTTGAATTATTAAAATGAAGATATGGGGGTTGGTGAGTTACATAGGCGAATCATACTTTCGATTTCCTTGTCGTCCATTAAATCAAAACTTTATTTATATTTATATTATTTTACAAATCATATACAAAAAGAAATTATTAATACTCATATACCTACTCTTCTTTTTCTTCATCCTTGTTTGGTGATTTTGGTGCATATTCAGGAGATCCTGGTGAATATTGAGGAGATGTAGGAGAATATTGAGGAGATGTAGGAGAATATTGAGGAGAAGTTGGCGAGTATGAAGGTGAGGTAGGAGAGTACTGTGGTGAGGTTGGCGAGTAGGATGGAGATGTTGGGGAGTACTGTGGTGAAGTAGGTGAATATGAAGGTGAAGTTGGGGAGTAGGAAGGTGAAGTTGGGGAGTAAGAAGGTGAAGTTGGGGAGTAAGAAGGTGAAGTTGGGGAGTAGGATGGAGATGTAGGTGAATATGATGGAGAAGTTGGTGAATACGATGGCGAAGTTGGTGAATATGATGGGGATGTAGGAGAATAACTTGGACTTGTAGGAGAGTAGCTTGGACTTGTAGGAGAGTAGCTTGGACTGGTTGGAGAGTAACTTGGACTGGTTGGAGAATAACTTGGACTGGTTGGAGAGTAACTTGGACTTGTAGGAGAGTAGCTTGGACTGGTTGGAGAATAACTTGGACTGGTTGGAGAGTAACTTGGACTGGTTGGAGAATATCCTCCGTAACCAGGAGAAGTATACCCAGGAGAAGTAGTATTTCCATATCCATAACTGAACGGTGATGTAGCAGCAGGACTAGTTGGTTGTCCACCATATGAAGTCAATCCACCAGCATCTGTTGGCGCAGTATGAACTGGCGAGAATCCACCAACTTCATCAATCTGTATGTTCTCATCTCTGAAACTTTCATTTTCTCTGTATGGTGTTGCACCTCCATCTTCATCAATCTCTTCCATGATAATATTCGATGGTGCCTGTTGCAACATCTTGTCATCAACCATAACATCAAACGATCCCGTACCCAATGGTGCCATCTGGCCCAACATCACATTCTCGGAAATACCTTTACAGTCATCCAATTCAGCAGCGGCAGCAGCATCCAACAAAATTTCCACAGTCTCTTCGAAAGAACAACGCATCAAAGCACCAGTATCGGATCTGTTAATACCATGACGTGTAATGGCCATCAAGTGTCCACGGGATGTCATCACATCAACCAACAATGCCATATGACGATAATTCACATATGACCCATCAAATGCAATGACATTCAAAATTTCCTTGTACAATGCAGATCTGGTTGCTTCAATACCCAACACCGACAATACTTCAATGAAATCATTCGAATAGGTACGTGCCGAATCAACACCAGGCACCGACATAACATCGGCCAAGTTCACACCATCGGTTTCCAAAACCCATTCTTTACCTTGCTTAAATTCACCAGTTTCATCTGGATGACTAACCTTGTGTTGCATCATAAACACCCTGGTAATACCTGGAATACCTCTTAATGAAATTGACTCCAACATGTGCGCTTCAATACGTTTCAATATTTGGTCCTCTTCGGCATCAGCATCTTCATCTAATGATTTTGGATCTCTAACAACCCTACAACGGATAATCAAGTTGTCAGCGGTATCATCAGACCAAATAACAAACAAATCTTCTCCGAAATTCTGGGAAATCTTTTCCGCAACTTGCGCCATCGTCAATTGTTTATCCAACATCTTGGCACGATCCAACTCCAAACGTAACAACCATGGCGATTGCTTCTCAATGGATTCTTCCACCTTCTGATCTGGAATTGCAAAATACGCTTCAACGGTATCGTAATCTTCTTCAATAACAGTGGTTCTTGGATCAGGATCATAGTAAATTTCAGTGGACGACGTCACATTCTTCAAAGTCGTATGCTCAATTGCAGATTGCACAACCTTGGCTTTTTCAATGTCAGCTGCAACTTCTGGTTCCAAGTAAACTGTCATGGCCGGGGTCTTGATATTCTTGGCCACATTAAGAATTTCCTTAAGACGAGGAACACCCAACGTCACATTCTTCGACGACACACCGGCATAATGGAAAGTGTTCAACGTCATTTGTGTGGCTGGTTCACCAATGGATTGAGCTGCAACAACACCAACCATCTCACCAGGATGAACAATAGATTTTTGGAATTGGGTTTCAATTTCCCCAACAACCCATTCAAACGCAATTCTGTTAAGCTTGAATTCTTCAATAACTCTTCTGGCAGCCAATCTGGATCTCAACAAACATTGGAACAACAACGTGGCATTCTCTTGTGCTTCAAGTACCAAAGGTGTATCACCACGAACAACCAACAACTTTTTACACAATTCTTGCACACTGTGTACAATCTCATCCAACTTCAAATCCGATGAGTTCTGTCTTCCTTGTACAAAAGTCTGTTGGGCATTTTGTATAATACGTCTGATGTTGACTGGCAATGGCCAACTAAAATCACCGTTAGGGAAACACACATCACGCAAATAACTACGGTCTTTCAACAATTGTTCATACTCTTCATCCAAAACCCTTTGCAAATTGGCATCCCCTCTAATTTCTTTACCGGATTCCAACAACGACTCGGAAATTCCATTCTTTGGATCCAACACATCGATTCTGTATCTTTTTTCAAAGCTATCATCGGATCCTGGGATTGTATCAACAGATTGTTTTTCAACTTGAGTACCATCAATACCATCTTCACCATAGATGAATTGAATGATATCACCCAAGGAGTTTCTGGTGGTACCATCATAATGAACCATGATATCTTCCAACGCTTTGACCAAACGACGTTGGATATAACCAGTTTCTGCTGTCTTGACCGCAGTATCAATAAGACCCTCTCTGCCTGCCATCGCATGGAAGAAAAACTCTTGTGGTGTTAACCCTCTCAAATACGAATTTTCAACAAACCCTTTCGACTCTGGAGAGTAGTCATCTTTAGTGAAATGTGGCAAGGAACGATCAGAAAACCCAAACGGAATTCTCTTACCTTCGACAATTTGTTGACCAACACACGCAGACATTTGAGAAATGTTAATAAACGAACCTTTGGAACCAGAAGTAACCATTTGTTTCACATTGTTCAAATCTTTCAAACTCATTTCCGCAGAACGACCAGCGGTATCACGCGCTTGATTCAACACACGGGAGACATTATGTTCAAAGGACTCTCTCAATGTCATACCTGGCTCTGGCTCAAGTTTATTTCGTTGTGCATCAATAATAATCTCTTGCACTTTGTTCTTGGCTTCTTGAATAGTTTTGGTAATATCTCTCATAGTCTCCACATCTGCAATGGTATCACCAATACCAATGGAAAACCCATTGTGTAACAACCAGTAATTCACCACTTTTTGAATGGAACTGAACAATTGTGCACAAATCTTTGGCCCCTTTTCTCTCATAACAGTGTGGATCAACCCACCTCCAGTTGCACCAACAGTCTTTTTGTCAACAACACCAAACATGATTTCACCATCAACAATCAACATTCCGGTATCTTTAGGACTCAACAAATCCCTGCCACCATCAAATCTTTGCAAGTGGATACCTTTTGGAATGGCCATGGACAACAATTGCTTACCTGTCCACAATGGTTTTGGTTTTATAACAGCTGGTGGTGGAATAACCCCATCCCAGTTTGGAATCCAGTAACTCATGTTCATAACTTGATCATATTCAATGAAAATATCACGCAAAGTCATCTTACGAATACCACACAAGGTATCTTGCACAATACCCATAACTGGTTTATTGGATTGGGGAGAAACAATCTGCAATGGCACAGCACAAATTTGCGATAATTCTGACCTGGTTTCTGGGGATTGAGGCACATGCAAGTTCATTTCATCACCATCGAAATCCGCATTATATGGAGATGTGACAGATAAATTCATTCTGAACGTAGAATATGGCATGACTTTCACTCTGTGCGCCATCATGGACATTTTATGCAAAGAAGGTTGACGATTAAACAACACAGGATCTTCATCCATCAAGTGACGTTCAACTTTCCACCCATATTGTAACGCAATATCACCAGCCCTCTTGTTATATCTCAAATCAATACGATCACCGGTGTCTCTGATCACATACTTAGCCCCTGGATGTTCATTTGGTCCATTTCTAACATACTCAGTCAACTTGTGAATATTGTACGGAGTGACAACTTCTGGATATGTCAAAGTTTTGGCAATGGAGATTGGCACACCAACTTGGTCCAATTCCAAGTTAGGGTCACCAGAAATAACAGTACGGGCAGAGAAATCCACACGCTTACCCATAAGATTTCCTCTCAATCTACCTTCTTTACCCTTCAATCTGGCTCTAATGGATTTAATTGGACGACCAGTCTTCTGAAGTGCTTGTGGTTGCCCAGCAATATCATTATCCATGTATGTGGCAACGTGGAATTGCAACAAAGCTTCGAATTCACTAATCACATGCTGTGGGGAACCATCGGTTTCCAATCTCTGCACATTGATATTTGCTTTAATGATGTCTGCCAACTTGAACGTCAAATCATCTTCCCCTCTTGCGGTGTCATTGAAAGCAATCGAAGGTCTGACAGGTGGTGGTGGCACTGGCAATACAGTAATCAACATCCATTCTGGTCTGGCATAGTCTTCGTTGAATCCCAACTTGTAACAATCTTCGGGACTGATGTGTTTAAAAACATTCAAAATTTCCAGTGGAGTCAACAAACGACGTTCAGGTTGTTCTTCCAGGTCCATATTCTTTTGTTTCCAGGTACCCCATAACTTCAACCCGTCTCTACGGATAGTTGGTTGTGGATGACCACAACCTCCACGGGTTGGTTTATCTGTCATTTCATCTTCGTTGTTGTCGGTTTCACAGATCATCTTGGTTTTACATACAGCCCACACCGCGTTGAATCTTTTCTTTGGATCTCTGATCTTGATTGCTTGTGCCATGGCTGGATTTGTTTCATCCAACAACAATTTCCCACAGTGCATACAGACAGACTCACAACACTTCTTAATCTTGGCAATGAAACCAATGTGGAAAACCGGTTTGGCCAACTCGATGTGTCCGAAATGACCAGGACATTCTGCCATATCTTCACCACATGTTTGACATCTGAAATTTCTATCAATGGACCCCAAACGAGGATCATTCAACCCACCTTCTCTTGGTCTCTTTGTAGTTTGGTCCATGGTTTCTGGATACTCTATTTTGGCAACGGAAATTGCTCTCACCTCTTCTGGAGATAACAACCCAAACTGTACTTCCTTAACGGAACGAAGCGGAGCACTAGAATAAGGAAACTGGCGACTCATTGCTCTGGGTTAAGAAAATATTTGATGATGATTATGTGTGTGTTTGTTGTTTACTTTTTTTTTGGTTTTTTGGTTTTTGGTTTGTTTTGATTATTTTTTTTTTTTGGACTTTTTGTTTTTATAAATATAAACAAGTTACGGAATCAGATCTTTCCAGGCTAATATATAATACAATTACAATCAAATGAATGAGTGTAGATACTTGTCCTTGGTTATAAAATGCAAATGATATGAATAAAATTCTATTAAATAATGAAATATCCCCTGGTTGAAATTTGCTACTTTGATAATTAATGATGAAGTAGCTTAGACGAACCCAAATGTAACCTTAATATGATCTATTATGAATGCAAGTCTATAGATGGGATAAAGGTCGTGGTGGTGGTGATTGATTTGCAATAGGGATAGGAAAGAAGGAGATGTTTATTTTCCCCCCTTCAACAATTCCATTTTTTTTTTTTTCACTTGTTGTTGGTTTCAACAGTGGCGATTAGTGAGAAAATTTTCATTTTGTTACTTTTTACACGACCTATATATTAAGAGAAGAACTTAGCCATGGCTTTCTTTTGGTTATCACGACGTGTTTTGATGCTGTGTTTGACGTCTTCCAAACCTTTTTTAATGGCAGCATCGGATGGTGCTAATTTCAATGCCTCTTCAAGTGATTTTTTGGCTTCATCTTCGTCTTTGGCCAACAAATATCCCATACCTTTTCTATATAATGCTTTAACTCTTGCTTTTTCATCAATCTCTTCCACTTCTAATGCCGCAGTGGCAGCAGCAATTGCATCCTTCCCATGTTTCAACTTCAATGCAACTAAGGAGGCATTCAAGTAACATGACACCTTCAACCCGTACAAGGTTGTCAAATCTTCTGCTGATAAATCATCTGGGAAATAATCATTCAAGAAACTGCTTGCCTTTTGGTACTTTTCGTAAGCCTTTTCAAGTTTTCCTTCTTTCAACAATTTGGTACCAATATCTTTCAATTTGCTGACAGCTGCAAATACAGATTGTGGGTTGTTGACATCAATGTTGTCATTGTCTCCTAAAACTTCTTCGTATACATCTCCAGTTCCATCGTCAGATCCAGAAGCACTTGGTTGGTAGTCTTTTGGTAGTTCCCCACAATCGGTGATCTTCCAGTCTTCCTTGGGTTTATCGTTTGCTTCCTTTTCACATCTTTCAAGTTGACGGACAATGGATTTTCCTTGGATAACTTCCCCAAACACAACATGTTTGCCGTCCAAATGTGGGGTAGGAACGGTGGTAATAAAGAATTGGGATCCGTTGGTGTTTGGTCCTGCGTTGGCCATAGAAAGTAAAAATGGACGATCGTGTTTCTTGAGGAAATTTTCATCTTCAAACTTCTCTCCATAGATGGATTTACCTCCGGTACCATTGAAATTGGTAAAATCACCACCTTGACACATAAAATCTTTGATCACTCTATGGAATATGGAGTCTTTGTAGCCAAACCCTTTTTCTCCAGTGGCCAAGGCACGGAAATTTTCTGCTGTCTTTGGAACAACATCGTCGTACAATTCAAAAACAACTCTGCCCTTTGGCTTACTGTTGCAGGAAATATCAAAGAAAACTTTAGGACGATTGGACATATCAGTAGTTAGGAGGGATGGTAGTATGAAGATTGGTCAAAAGAAACCAAACAAAAAGAAAAAAAAAAAGAACATCTACTAGTAGTGGAGATTGTTGTAGATGTCGCGCGCAATTTCTATACCTTTTTTTTTTTGGGTTCAAATGTTTCGAGAAGGTTCTTCACCTCCTACTCTCTTATCATTATTTGTATACTACTATCACCTCATTTGGTGTAAACTATAAATTACAAATTTCTAACAGGGTTAAAATATGGATGAGCCATGGCTTCTTTAGCTGTGAGTCTTTCCTGGTGATCATATCTCAACAATTTGTCAAGTAAATCTAAAACTTCTTCCGAAATCAAGTGTTGGTTATTATTGTTGATGAATTTTCTAAAGGGCTTTTTGGAAAAGTACCCAATCTCACTGTAGTCATCGCTCAATTTGATGTTGTATTTTTGGATATAGGAGGTAAAGTTATCAGTACCCAAGATTCTAATAATTTGTACCAATTGGTCCAGATTGCTTTTACCATGGAAAAGTGGTTCCTTAAGCGTCACCATGGCACCCAACATACACCCAAAGGACCATAAATCTAATGAATAGTCATAGAACCTGTAATCAACCAAGAGCTCCGGACCCTTAAAGTAACGTGAGGCAACTCTCACATTATATTCCATACCAGCATGGTAATATTCTGCCAATCCCCAATCAATCAAGGTCAAAAACCTCTTTTCGTGGTCTATCATGACATTGTGTGGTTTGACATCTCTATGCATTATCCCCATAGAGTGAGCGTAGTCAAGTGCTCTAAGCAATTGGAACATGTAATATCTAATATCATGGTCAGTAAATGTAGGATACAACGATCTGAAATCAATATTGTTCACATGCTCAAAGATCAACCCAGGGGTCTTCAGCAGTGGCTCTCTAACCACATCTAACAACTTTACAACATTAGGACCATTGACCAAGTTCTTTAAAATGGAAATCTCTCGCTTGATCTTCTTACGTTTGACTGGTTTCAACACTTTAATGACAACCTTTTCGCCATTGACCAAGTCAATACCCAAAAACACCTCTGAATATTTTCCTCTTCCTAATTTCTTGACAATCTCGTAGTTCTCCTGCGAGTTCCATTTGATGTTGATATCATCATAATCCCAATATTCTTGTGGTTTTGAAGCAAGGACGTCTGCATAGACTCTGGACACTGATTGGACTGTGTCGTGATGATTAGATGACATAGTTGTGTTTAAAGATGAGAAGCGATATGATACTAGCAAAGATATTAATGAAACTGGGATGATTAAGGCAAACAACAACGTGGCACGAATAATTAACGACGTAAATGAAAACCTCTACGTCTAGTCGTTCTTTGTGAAGGTTTTACGTCAAATGTACTAAGGAAAATTTTTCTGTTGATAGTTTTATATAATAACAAAAAAAAAAAAAAATTAAAAATTAAAAATTATAAGGCGCTACAAAATGGCACATACAAATTTACTTCCTATATCTTCATGTCACTGAATGCCGTGTTCAACTTCCTTCCTGATTTACCTTTAGAGACTGAATTAGCTGCGTTTTGCAACTTTTTCTTTTCCTCATCTTTTTTAGCTAATTTTCGACCTCCACTTTCTAACTCATAATTGTCCAAGAACTCATCCAACATGCCTTCTAAATCGTGTCTTTCTTCTTGCATATTAAATGGTTTACGATCTTTTTCTTCTTCTTCTTCTTCGATTTTCTCAAACTTCTTATTTAGTTGCTCATACCTGTCATCAAGCAATGTCAATCCTTCAGTTCTAAACAAAGCTGACGATGACATGGAAAAGGACGAGGTATCGGTCATGGCACCTTTCTTTTTTCTCATTTTTGTTTTGGAAATCTTCTTGCTTTTGTCTATACTAGGAAGGTCGGGCACTTCATCTTCCTCAACTTCTTCTTCTTCTTCTTGGTCGTCGTCGTCGAAATCGTCATCGGAATCCCATTCGTTAGCTTGGTTCTTGGTATCCTTTTTATACTTCATGAAATCTCTTTGCCAATCCTGATTCACACCTTCGGGGAGATCTGGGTCCCCTTGTTCATATTTCTCATCGTACTCATCTTCATAATTGTCCAAATCCCATTCATCGTACTCATCTTCTGCACCAGACCCATAGTAAAACTCATCTTCATCTTCAACTTCTCCGGACTTTAACAAAGTATTAAAGACATCTTCATCTGCTTGCTCGTCTTCTTCACCAATGTACGCTTCATCATCCAAAGCTTCCAAAACTTCTCTCAATCTAGGGTCCAAGTTTGGATTGAACCCTTTCAACTCATCGGGGATACTTTGGTTCAAATCTCGAGCCACTTTTCTGGTTTGTCCAGATGGCAATTGTTCTTTGAACAACTCTTCTATGTTTTGCCTCTTGTTCTTTGCGTCTTGCTCCTTGGCCCCAACAAACACACCATCACCTTCTCCCATGGGTTTCAAATGTTGCATATAATCATACTTGGAATCGTCGAATGTAATACCATATTGAGCTGCCAATCCTTCATTCTCTCTAATGGCTTCGTTCGCAAGTTTAGCCTCTAAATCACTAGTGGTGAAAATTTTCTTTCTTGGTTGCTGTTTCGTCGCTTGAGGAACTAAAACATGTTCTGATGCTTCGTCGTCATAAAACTTGGCATCATCATGTGCTCTATGAACAACACTGAATGTTGTTGCGTTCTTTTTATTGAATCTTCTACCCATGTCTGATACTTGAGATGAGGTGAATCAACTAAAAGATTTTCTTTTTTTTTTTTCTTAGGTATGTAAGTATATATGTATATTTTTTTTTTCGCTCTACTTTGACGCGAATATTCAATTAAATACTTCTCATCTACACACTATCATGAATTCTATGCGAATGTTCTACAATCTTGGTCCAGTCACTTAGACAAATACTGGTACACTGTGAAACCGCAAGACACATCACACCAATAATCAACCCAATCCATAACCCACTCATTTCCATGTTTAGCTTAAACGCAAGTATATACCCCAACGGTATGGCAAGAAAATAGTAGGAAATAATATTCAATATTGAACCGATTCTTTGTCTTCCTTGGCCCCTCAACACACCAGTGCCCACAACATTCAACGAATCAGAAATTTGATTGATACCTGCCAAGAAAAGCAAAGTTGAACTGATAGTCAATACCTTCTCATCCTTGGTGAAAAATCTGCCTAAAAAGTCTCTTCCAAAGTACATCAATATGAAACTCAAAACACCAATTGTTCCCCCAATAATAACTGTAAGTCCATTCACAACACGTGCACCAGCAATATTTTCATCCCCAATCAAATGACCCATTCTCGTACTAATTGCAACTGCAAATGCAAATGGCACTTGGAAACATAATGTTGCTATATTTGAAACAATAGACTGTGCTGCCAAAGCTTCGGTACCAAATCTTGAAGCAAAAATGGTCAAAATTTCAAAAGCCAAGAAATCCGATATAACCATCACAACACCAGGAATTGCCAACGAAAGCATGGGTTTCCAGTTGCTTGTAGCCTTTTCCCATTCAATGCCTCCCCAGCATTCTATCCCATCAATACATATAACGTAAAGCAACATCAAAAGTGATATTATCCAATAGGTTATTGCAATAGCCAATGGAATACCAATATAACCGATACCGGTACTGTCATTCCACACCAACCACCAATTTAAAATCAAATTGACGGGAAGGGTAACCAACAAAATATACGTACTGGCTTGGAAAATATGCTGGGCTTGCAAAAATCTCTTTCCACTTTCGAAAAATATCAATCCAGGTACCCCCAATATATGCACTCGCAAGAATAATTGTGCCATGTCTGCCAACTCTTCGTCTGGCACCATCAACTTTAAAACAGGACCGGAATACCACCACAAGGCCGTCAATGGCACCATGACCATAAGCATGATCACTGATCCTCTCTGGAAATAAACACCCACCATAAGTTTGTTTCCTGAACCGTATGCTTGGGAACAGAATGTATCCAAACTTGTCGCCATCCCTTGGAAAATGGCCAACCCTGTTATGTTGAATGTACAAATGGCCAATGAACATGCGGCCAACTCCTTGGCTCCCAACTGGCCCGCTGAATAAACAGATGTAATTGAAAAAACGTATTGTAAAAGAAAAGCAAGAACCAAAGGTAATGTCGATACTGTAAGGTGTTTCAACTCCAGAACTGTGGTGATTTCTTCATCTTTGGAGTCGTTGATAATGGAGTCGTAGTTCTCAATAGGCGTTATCAATAAAGTTTCCTCTGTATTCATGTTTTGAGTTCTCTATTGTATCCTTCCTTCTTCTTGTAGAAACAAATAATATTAATAATAATATTAATAATAATAATAATAAAAAACCTCTGCAGAGATATCGGATTATTTATATTGATGTATTTCTATATATATGGAACGGAATTTCTTCGATGTTAAAATATTTTTTTCTTTTTTTTTTTTTTTTTTCTTAATAAGCGGGTGCGATAAGAGCCATTTTAGGAAATTCGTTTTGCGCTCACGGAATGTACGCATCTTAGATAAAAATATATAGCCGTTTGTTAGCTGAAAAGCATTTGGGAAAATGGGCTTGAGTTTCACGTGATATTGGGATCTCTAAATTCTCACCGGATGCAAACCTATATTCATTGATGTGGTTTTTTAGTATGACAGAAGATTTCAGTGAGGAGTAAGTGACGTCAAAGTCATCAGAGCTAATTTCACGACCACAATCAAACACTATGGCAATATTGAAATCTGAATGATAAACCCTATTGAACAGAACAGTATATTTAAGCTCTCGCGACTCTTCTTTCTTATTTGCTTTCACCACCACGTCTTTAGAATCAATCTCCTGTATAAGAGATTTTGATGGGGCCAGTCTCCCGTTTATATTCATCAAATCTGGCAAGTCAGTAGTCTCATCCTCCTCCTCATCATCATCCCCACCTGTTAGTTCATGTATCAATCCCAAAGTTTCATTCTTTTGCAACTCCTTGAGTTTATTTTGCAATCCTGATCCATTCAACTCCTCCTTTGTGACTTCTGTCTTTGAAAGTTCCCCTTTTGATAACATTTTTGGCATGGAGTATTCTCGTTCTAAAGTTAAGGAGTACAACAATTCAACCGATTCAATACACCATTCGATTAGAATTGATTTTAGGTCAATGCTCAATTGACACCATTGGAAACACTTTGAATTTATACAACAATCATAAACAAGCGACGGAAACCCTTTTTTATCCTTGGTCTCCTTTTCTTGTGACACAATTATGGGTATTTCCCATTGGTTCTCCATGATCAACGGAAACACGATTTCTGGTTCAAAATCCACTGCTGGTCGAGGTACTTCTGGGGCATGGCATATATTTATAAACACTTTGGTGGAGATTCTTGATAAAACCTTACTCTCCAATATCTTTGTTTTCACCACGAACCCAGGTTTGGGATGCAATGTGATTTTTTCTTGTTGCTCGATGATGGACATGATTCAAAGTCAGAATTTCGATGAAAAGAGAGTCATGAATGAATCATGGAATTTTTTTTTTTTTTTTTTTTTCGTTGTCTATCGCCAACTTTTCAGATTTGAATCTGCAATGGCTATTTCTGATTTTGTTCCTCCAATTTTCACACTCCCACAGTGAGATCTTTACGACTAATTTCAAGCTTAGCAATGAATGTGTTAGTGTATTCTGGTCCAGGAACCACAGCTGATGGTGTGAAGAATTGTTTGGACACTTTAAGATTACACTTAGCGTCATATTATGCAGTTCTCCCTGTTAGTGACACTGTATTGTTAAATGAACCATGGCAGAGAAAAACCACTTTGTTGGTTTTCCCAGGAGGTGCCGATTTGCCATATTGCAAAACCTTCAACGCTAGAGGAAACGAAGCAATTACCAGGTATGTCAAACAAGGTGGTAAATTCATGGGAATTTGTGCTGGAGGCTACTATGGAAGTTCCAGGTGTGAATTCGAAGTAGGAGATCCGACAATGGAGGTTTCAGGATCAAGAGAATTGAGCTTTTTCCCAGGCATAGCAAAAGGAGCAGCATTCAAAGGGTTTCAATATAAACTGCACATTGGTGCAAGAGCAGCACAATTACTGGTAAATACAGAGGCTTTACCAGGTAGTCCGCCAGTAGTTTACAACTATTTTAATGGCGGTGCCGTGTTTGCAGATGCCGATAAATACAATGATGTGGAAGTGTTGGCCAGGTATGAAGAAAAAACCGACGTCGATGATGCAGGCAAAGCGGCAATGATATATAGAAAAGTTGGTAAGGGTGCTGTTATTCTTGTTGGTACACACCCAGAATTCAATCCACATGCGCTGAGAATTAGAGAAACTGACGGTCCGAGGTACCCAGAAGTTGTTGCCAAGTTAAAGGAAACCGATCATGATAGAAGAGTATTTTTCAAAGAATGCTTGAAAAGGTTGGGATTACGTGTATCGGAGAATGTCGATACCACCATTCCGCGAGTAACTCCCATGTATGTTGTCTCTCCATTTGAAAACAAAGTCAAAGATGCTTATGAGGCTTTGAAGAACAATCTCGATCTAACTAACGAATCATTCCAGGATCATAATGATAATTTTGTATTTGTTGACGATTCCAGAGAAATTTACGAAGCCGTTGGTGATGCCGATGGGTATGATGTTGACGATCCTACAAAGTCAACCAAATATATCAACTTCTTGACTTCTCGAACAATCCCAAGTCCAAAAATGGTCCATTACTTCAATATTGAGAAATACTTTGACGCGTTGAAAGAATTATCCAACGATAAAGTTGGTGATATTGGTTCCGTCTTGGGATATTCAGAAGTCATCACTTCTACAAACACAATCTTGGAAAAAAACCCATTATGGTTGGAACACCTCCCACATGGATTTACCTTAACAGCTTCTACTCAAATTGCTGGTAGAGGAAGGGGTGGCAATGTCTGGATCAATCCAAGAGGAGTACTTGCAACCTCAATTCTATTCAAAGTTCCTATGTCACCAACTGCATCTTCTACTGTTATCACGTTGCAATACTTATGTGGTTTAGCATTTATTGAAGGAATCTTGGGTTACGGAAGTACTGTGCCGGGCCAAGGTGTTGGTTACGAGGATATGCCTGTTAAGTTGAAGTGGCCAAACGATATTTTCGTTTTAAAACCAGAATATTTTAATGAATTGAAAGATAAAGACAATGTAAGTTCGACTGTGGATGGGGACGACGAAAAGTTTGTTAAAATCTCAGGAGCTTTGATCAACTCCCAATTCATGAATGGTATGTTCTACTTAGTTTGGGGAGCTGGGGTCAACGTTTCCAACCCTGCTCCAACCACGTCGTTGAATTTAGTGTTGGGAAAGTTGAATGCTATACGTGAAAAGAAAGGGTTACCAAAATTACCCGATTACGAGCCGGAATTGTTGCTTGCAAAGATCACCCACACAATAGATCAGTTTTATACTGTGTTTCAAAAATCAGGGTTAACACCATTTTTACCATTGTACTACAAACGTTGGTTCCATTCTAATCAAAAAGTCGCCGTTGACAACGGGACTGGTGAAAAGAGAAGTTGTGTAATCAAGGGTATAACTCCGGATTATGGGTTATTGATTGCAGAAGATGTACGGAACCATGAAGTCCTCCACTTGCAACCAGATGGTAATTCGTTTGATATTTTCAAAGGTTTAGTATATAAGAAAAATACATAGAATATATATATATATATATAGTCTCTTTTAACATTTGTTTCATATAGTTGCGACACAATTGTCCGGTCAATCTATTTAGTGTAACTCACTCTAGTGCGCCTAATATGTCTGTCCAGTTTGTACAAAGAAAAATTGAAAACAATGTAGATAAAATTACTACGCGAATAAAAATAACAAAAAAAAAAAAAACCACACACGCAGTCACATAGCTCTTTTCTTCCCACCAACCAAAAATAACTACACATTTCAACTGGTCAACACAATGAAAGTGAATGTTCTTGAATGGAAAGGGTATTCAACTTGGCATTGGGATCTAACATCGTCAGTTGCCGAACCACAGTATGGATATATTGAGGAATTATGTGGTATCTGTCGAGTTTCATTCGATGGAACATGTCCAAACTGCAAGTACCCTGGGGACGAATGTCCAATCGTATTGGGGTCAGGATGTACTCATAACTTTCATTTGCATTGCATTTTGAAATGGTTAGAACAAGAAACTTCGAAAGGTTTATGCCCAATGTGCAGACAGATATTTACCTTCAAAGAACAAACGTCGTTGCTGGACGATTTGGAGAACTTGAAAACCTTGATAGAAGGACATAAAGTGATGAGAGAACGGTTACTACAAAACAATGATCTGGAATTTGAGCAATTTGACGGTGATTAATTATCTTCCGACTGTACCATCGGCAAAGCAGCTTAAAAAATAAAAAGACTATGTGTACTGAAAAAAAAAAAAGTAATTGCCTCAACAACCACTAAGAAACTTGTCTCAAGTTAGTTGAAAAAAAAAAAGATTTAGAGCTCGGTTTTTAATTTTTTTTTTCTTCTTCTGGACTGTCCCACACCCAATGATGAACACATTAACAATTTTTAGACGTGTCAATCAACGTCCTTTGTTTGGTATACTAAAGAGGACATTTGTTCAGTCGAGAATTATCAGAAATGAAACTGTCCCTGTCAAGCTGGCATTGACACAGTTGGAAATTGCCAGGTCAAAATTTACCACAGAAGAGTTGGAAGCCGCAAGATTGGCTAGAGAAGCTGGATTGGGCTGGATGAAAAATTTGCCCACTAAATGGGTCCCATACTTGGAATTGATGAGATTGGAAAAACCAGTTGGTACCTGGTTATTGTTGATTCCATGCTTCTGGGGTATAACCATGGCATCTTACTCCATTGCTGCTCCAATATGGGTTACAGCAAAGGCAATTGGATTGTTTTCCATTGGGGCTTTGATAATGAGAGGAGCAGGCTGTACCATTAATGATATCTGGGATAGAAATTTAGATAATCAAGTTGCAAGAACAATGGAGAGACCAATTACCAGTGGGAGAGTTTCCGTTCCTCAGGCTGTTGGATGGTTAGGGGTACAATGTTTTGCTGGGTTGGCTGTTCTTTTGAGTTTACCATTCGAGTGTTTCTTCTTGGGAGCTTTTTCCTTGCCATTTGTTGCCGCATACCCGTTGTTTAAAAGGTTCACATATTATCCACAAGCTATGTTGTCCATATGTTTTAGTTGGGGATGTCTCTTGGGATTCCCAGCCGTTGGTGCTCCTTTGAATTTGTGGGTTGCTGTACCTTTATTCATTTCAAACTGGATTTGGTGTTTGACATACGATACAATCTATGCTCATCAAGACAAAAACTTTGATAAGTTTGCTGGCATAAAGTCTACGGCCTTGGCATGGGGTGAAAATACAAAACCAATTTTGAAAGGCTTAACTGTTGCTCAAGGTGGTTTCTACGCTTTGGCAGGAGTGATGAATTCCATGGGACCAGGTTTCTACATCGCTGGTGCCTACGCAATTACTAGAATTTATAATCAAATCGTTAAAGTTGACTTGGACAATCAAAAAAGTTGTTGGGGTGCCTTCACTTCCAATATTCGTACAGGTTTCATCTTCTGGTACGGTATTTTATTTGACTATATATTATTACTTCTTGGCTTTATTTAGAAAAATCTTTACATAATTTTGTGGTCCGCAATGATTCCGCTTTAGAAACAGCTTTTCTAATTAAACCGTGCCTGTAACGTTCATTTAGGTCTATAATCGTCGCATCGAAATACCCCACCAAATATGCTATTGGAAATGACTCTGGCATCAAACTCAAAAACTCTAAAACGGGGATGTATTTAAAATACTGTTCTGAAAAATGTTTAATTGCAGGCTCAACCGGCTCCCCTGAGTTGTACTTGTCCAAATAAAACTTGAATATATGTAACAAGCTTTCTTCAATATTGAGTGTAGGGAGTTCTGGTTGTGGTTGTTGTTGGCCATAAAAATTCTTTCGTGGTAATGGATCTACACCACTTCCTATTCTTTCTGCGGTATTGAAATCTCCAAACTCAAGAAACCCTTGTATATCACAATTGTTAAATAAACGATGATAATTAAAAATTGCACCTTCAATAATCCTGCTACTTCCCAATGCTAATTCAAATGATTTGAGGTACATATCAATAAACACCAGCAAGTCTTTTGACTTACCACAGATGTTTAGAAAATCCAACCAAGATATCTTTGGCCACTTAT
The DNA here is from genome assembly GCA_030557875.1 of Candida neerlandica. Taxonomy (NCBI): domain Eukaryota; kingdom Fungi; phylum Ascomycota; class Pichiomycetes; order Serinales; family Debaryomycetaceae; genus Candida; species Candida neerlandica. The sequence goes on from JANIWD010000163.1 coordinate 18,418, forward strand.
CCTTCTTCAATGAATTCATATCTTTGAATTCTTCGTACAATATGTCAAACTCCCCCTGTATGTCTTCATAGAATATTTGTAAACCATGTACCATGAGATCTAGCAATTCGTCTTTTAGATCTGAATTTTCTTTAAATGCCTTTTCCAAAATCTCTATCTGTAGAATTGCAAACCCTTTATCATTGTTGGTATCTTCCGACAAATCCTTCATAATTGTAGTATTGATGGTTCGATACTTTTTGGGGGATCTTTTCAAAACATCAAATCCTTTGTCTTTATCGAACTTTATAATACTGATCAAGGTCTTGGCATAGTCAGCATCATCAAGTTCCCCAGATAAAACTAGTTTAATGGCATCATCTAAAAGGTCATCCAGTATATGGTCATTTATGAAAATAGAGTAGTCATGGAGTAATTCTGCAGTTTTGGAATCTCTTACTAACTTGAATACCTCGGATGCACATTTAAGTTTCTGTTGGTCTATAAGTAGCTCTATGATGGATTTTGTTTCCAGGGTGTATTGTGAAAAGTCGTCAGTGGCAATAAATTGCAAACATTCATTTTCACTAGCAATCGTATAATAGTGCAACCGAAGATCTTTTGTCAAAAACATGGACTTTAAGTTCTGAATATATTTTTTAAGTAAATCTGGGTTCTTTGGGAATTCACGATCATCTATCATGGACTGCAACCCACTAAATACTTTATATTTCTTGTCTTTATTACCAAACAAATACAACGTGAATGTTGGAGAAATAGTCAAGCGTCCATCTCTTTCAGTATTTAAAAGCCTCAAAATGGTATCTTCCTTATTTGAATCAATGGCAGACAAAAGTAGTAAATGAACAATGTAGTCATGAATTTCTCCTGAAAACTCGTTAACATCTATCTGCAATTCTTCGTGGTTGAGGATTTTCTTTTGGAGTTCTAAAAGCTTGTTCTCTCGGAAAAAACCATAGATCTCCTTCCCATTATTCAATACCACTTGAGAGATAGCAGGTTGATTGGCTGTATCGATTAAATTCTTGACTTCTTCATCTTCGGCAATCAACAGCTCCACTCTAGTTAGTGAAAACAGGTGATTGTCTATCGCCGCGACTTCTTCTAGTGATTCCAAGGAAGAAACCACTATTTTCTCTTTAAATGCAGCTAGCACATATTCGGATTCGACGACTATTCCATTGCTAGGGTATCCTTGATCAACCCACGTCAACGTACCCCTTGTGACGTCTCCCGAATTGTTAATAAACATGGCCATGGAAGTTTTTGAATCCGACAGAACGGTCAATAAAAACTCTTTTTCAAAGGACACGACGAAGGGATTCACATCTGTATCAGTTTTGTATCCAAATAGGGGTACTTTCCTGTTGTTGTCTAAATCTATAATATCGTAATTCTCCTGGTTTGCAACAATAACAAAATGGCTATCTTTGCATGAATTACCAGTAATCGCCCCAGAATAATTAATTTCCTTTATCACGGTTATCTTATCCTGCTGAATGCTGATTAGTCTGATTTTTGTTGGTGACAACACAATTATGTTATTGTTCAAAAGTTGAAGGTCACTGACATCTTTCATTTTCTTCATATGGCAGGGCGAAAGTTCTGGCAATGCAAAACTAAAAGTGGTTCGGTTTGATATCACTAGTAGTCTCTGGATATGGGGAATGCATAATAATTTTGTTATCGGATGGGAATTGATTTCCAAACTGGTAATAGATATATAATCTGTGGCGTCTTCGAAACGGTGAAAATGGAGAAGGTTTCCGTGACTAGTCCCAAGATATACATTGTTCTCATAAGTGGCGATTGCTGTTACCAACTCTTCTTCCTTCAACGGTAGATCCTTTAATATTGGATATATTCGATAACCTATCTTGTTAATAGGATCATACTCCATGGTTTTGGCTACTTTAGTTTTTGAGATTGATGCACAATGGGGATTTTTTGTTCATAATCGTTAGCTGTATATTTTTTTTTAGCGTGGTTGGACTCAGACACACACACACTTTTTTTTTCTCTCTCTCTCTCTCTATCTCTATCTATAAAACCCAACTACATATATTATTTTCTCCCCTCCGTCCCTATAAATTTTCTACCAAAGACACCAAGGAATCGGTAGATGGTGGCATCACAGGTGGAAATGCCAAATTATCTCTATGTGCAATATACTCACTATCAGCATACCCCAATATCGTCTCGATCTCGCTGCTCTTGTGACCCATTATTAAGCGTATTTCCGGAGCCAGGTAGTTCACACGGCAATGGCCCACTTCAACTGCATCTTCGATTGGCCCGTCCTTGTCTGGGATAACTTTAATGGAAACACACTCACTTTCGTGGAATTGTCCCACCACGTCAATAATACCAACTGCTAATAACCCAGCTCGGTTTTTTCT
>JANIWD010000164.1:0-20775 GCA_030557875.1 Candida neerlandica
AAACTAATATGGACACAAATATTTGTACATAGTCACAAACAAATAAAATGAATAAGTGTACAATTAATTGTGTCATCTAATTTCGCGCTTTAGTTTAAATAATAAAAAAAAAGACTGTATTTGGTACATCCACGACTTGTGACATTTTATTTTTTTAGGGCTAAATACATTGTATAATCATATTTACATACCTTCAGTTCCAAAGAATCGTTCAAATGGCAAGGTGTCAAAAAGTTCTAAATCCGTTAACAAACCATCAGCATCATTTCTTTCATGACTACCATCAGAAGTATAACTCAACACACTAGCAGGAGTTATAGGGTGGTTTGCACCACTAAAGATATTGACATTACCACCGATATTATTAGTACCACCAGAACTGATAGTAGAATTTATGTTTGTACTGTTGGTGTAGTTGTTGTTGTTAGTATTATTATTTTTGTGGTTTTTGGTGATTGGTTCGGTAGATGAGTTATTCTTCATTTGTGCCATTTGTAACCACAAATTATCAATATCCGGATTATTTACGATGTTGAAATCTTTCTCCCAGTCAAAGTCATCCAAAATCTGATCCATCCTCGTTGATTCCGTTGCAGGTGTATCATTTTCCTTTATTGTCTCTTTCGATGTGGCAGGTGGAGCCATAGATTGCGATGGTTCCGGTTTTATTGTTGCAGTACCAGTCGTTGTTGTTGTTGTTGTTGTTGTTGTTGTTGCACTGCCATTAGCCACAGGAGAAAACACCATTCGTTCATCTTCAACACCATCATCAGATGTAAAGAGCCTCTTTGCCTTGCAATTTTTATGAAGACTCAACCCTATCAAATTCGTCAATTCGGTCAATTGGTCTTCATTCAAATCAAGAAATCTTACTGGATTGGTTTGACTAGCATAGAATTCATCAGCTCCAACATGTTTCAATACAAATGTATGAGCTTTTGTAATTTTCCAAGCATAATAGTATCGTTGACTTAATTTTGACATTGCCATCAAAAGAAAATCACAAACCTTCTTTAATCTCATTGCCACTTGACTGATTTTTTCAAATTTCAAACGATAACCTAATTCCCATTTCATTTTGACTTCATGCTGTTCACCGTGTTTCATTTCATATACGGTGGAATTTAATCGAATCAAAATTGCAACGGTCATATCAATAACTTTATGAATCATACTTTCGATGGTAGGATTAAGAATCAAGTCTGCAACCTCTCCAAAATTAACATAGTTGTCACTGATCAAGTGAAAGATATTGGGGAAAAACTCTCCCACATGGGAAGATAATATTTTCTTCAAATAGAAATAAGCAAACTCTGTGTTTTGTTGTTTTTCATAGTGTAAGAATAAATGAAAGAATATGGTGTTGAGAAACATTCTCATGTTGATGTAATTTTTGCACTTCATGGTTTTGACAAAGGAATATTTATAAACGCTCTTATCAAAATGAAGTAGATAATCCTTTATGGATCCAAAATTATTGGCCAAAAATAATTCGAATTCTGTAATTTGTGCCGTCAATTCTGATAATTTAATCTGCCTTTGGATGTCTAATGTGGTATCTAAAATTGTCAAAAGCTTGTCATAATAACGTTCAAAATATGCAAACGTTCCAATGACATATTTTTCCAATTCAATGTCATCAATATTTTCATTCCCTGGTTTGTAAAACGGCAATGCAGTATCATAGTACTTTCTGTCGATATTCAATGGATTTCCATACTGGTATGCTTGAATGAGATCACATATAACCAAGAAAAACCAAATCTTACGTTGAACATTGTTTGTTTTCGAATCTTCCACATTATCTTGTGCATCTGGATTGGTAAAATAATTTGTTGGTTCTCGGTTAATCCCCATTGAATATGCCATTTGGATCAACATGGCATTGTATGTTTGGGAGTCGCCAGCATCTGCACCATCACCATCTTCAGGAGCAAACATACGATAAAGTTTAAGAATAAATGCACATTGCAATACTGTGAAGTTTGTTTTTCTTAAGAAATCAAATTGTTCAAGACATTCTTGAGCCATGTTCACCAAAGTGATATTGACAGGGTTGGACAACAAGTACTTTAATTCTTGTGCTTCAGGTGACGGATCGATAGTATTTAAATTATTCTCATTGACTCCATCTCTGTTCAGGAACAATGACAAATAGGTTATCCTCAACATGACCAACAATATTCCCAAATATGCAAAATCCAATCGTTTCTCCACTGTCAACTTTAGTACTGTTTCAGCATATCCTTCGGCACCCAAAATTCTTGTTATTTCGGTTTTGAAATCTGTTTGATCGATAATCGGCATGAAGGGATATACTTTGGTAAAAAACTTGTTGATGAGTTTCCATACCACTACTTGTTTCGGCAATACCATGGATATCTTTTCAATCAACTGCAATTCTTGATCAATGGTACCTTCAAAAACCGTCAACCCTAAAGATATACCATGCTTATTCATGCTCGCAATCTTTGACAAAGATCTATCAACTGCAGTTGCTTCACCCCTTCTTGAAGTATCTCTTGACAATTTGTCATTTCTAGTCTTATTACTATTTCCATACAGACGGTAGTCTGTGAATCCATCTCGATCCATCACCATAGCATGGAATTCCTTGTCAAGATCTTGTACAGCAGATTCACCAGTTGATTTTTTTTCAACCACAGTATTATTTGCTTTCAAAGGGGGTTGTTCTTGAAATTTCACATTATCCAATGCATATGACGGCTCCCTTTCATCTCGAGATACTTTCGTCAAGTTATTGACATGCTCTGCTCTTTGGGCTTTAATGTATTTCCAATTATTACGCAATCCGGGATCTTTCTTCAAGATTGACATCCAGGAAAACGGACCCGAGTTATATCTTCTTGAGACCGCAGTGATAAATATTGAGTTATAGTCTTTATAAAAGTTAATTGTTTCCTTGTCATCCGAATAAGGGTTGATTCCGATGAAGGTTGGATTATTCTCTGGATCATAGCGGTAATTTCTGACTTGTAAAACTGAAGTGGCATGAGGTTCGGTCTTTTGACGTTTTGCTGACTGTTGCGAGGTTTCCAATTGACGTAATCTATCCTTCAATTCTTGCAATTCCGAATGATACGAGCTTTGATTATATTTCGAGATATTTCCAAGTCTTTCGACACTAAATTTTTCATTATCTCTGGTTGTGTTCTTAATCCATTCTGGTTGTTGGTATTCACAAGTTAGACCTGATTTGATACAAGATTTGCATGGTAGTTGTCTATCACACTTGATTTTCCTTCGTTTGCAACTTAAACAGTTCAAAATTAGTCTGTTCCTTTTCTGTTTTGGTCTTGGTTCTGTTTGCAGTGTTCCTTCCATAATCCATTGATGTCGTTAAACGTGACAAAAAAATAATTGTAAATCTGTCAACAACAGCGGTTTGACACATTTATATACTCGGCATTTAGCGGACTTTAGAAATTCAGGATCAGGAAATAAACTTTCTCTCTTTGTTTTAAGCTTTGTCCTCTTTTTGAATACACGGAGTTAAACAAGGCAAAAAAGAAAAAAAGTAAAAAATCGCCATTCACAATATCCAGGTTGGCTATCCGTAGGTTTCGTTATAACAATTAAAGTTCAAGATATCCAAATCCACTTTACCAATGGAAGTGAAATCGCATTTGGTGATATTGTTATCTCCATTATTAAGTCTTATCCAGTTACCACCACTGTAGTTGTTGATATATAACAGTTTATCGACGTCAACGGTGACCTTGAAAAAATAGTTATCTGGGTTGTTGTTGTTGTTGTTGTTGGTTGATGTTGCCCTGCGCTGCAATTTCTTCAAGAATTGAATATGATGAAACAAAACAGTGCTATACTGGGTATTGATCTCATTCCAATTTACGTGGTCGATATTTATTTTGGAGGAATTATCAATGGAGCTAAGTGACAAGTCAAATACAGTTTCTTGTAGATTAACAATAAATTGGTGGAAATTAATTGTATACTTGCCGATCACAGTATTTGTGTTCACATTATAAATCAAACAGTTTATATTATACAATCCATTAAACGACGACGACGATGATGATGAGTGTTTTGACTGATGTTGTTGACGTTTCTGTCGATGAATAATTAACTCGTTGATTAGATTTAGGAAGAGCTGGTCAATGTATTGATCTAAATTAGGATGTCTATTCTTATAAACTATAAGATCGAATGCAGTGAATTTGTCAAATATCAAAGGATCATAGATGTTGTTGTAGTATAAGATTTGATTCAACCAAACCGTCAAGAACTCTTTGAATGTCAATAAGAAATTCTTATTTGTTAAAGGTAGAGCCATATGTATGCATGGTTTGAAATACGAAGAGCTAGGAGGACTATCTATCACTCCTATTTTTTTATTTTTCTCGTTTGGTTTGGTTTGATTTTTTTTAACCGCCGTCTTTCTCTTTCTATTGGTGGGAAAGCGACACGTGAGGAGATATGTTATTCTGTCGTTAGTTTCATGGGGATGGGAATGAGAACTTACAGTTGTACTATACTCAACCACGTTCGATTAACCTCTCGGCTATTCTTGATGTAACTATTATGTAAACAGCAGGAGTGAGTGTGTAGACTCGCACCTTAACTATGTAGCTGCCATACAAATTTAACGACAACATTCTTTGTCAACTGCGACAACATTCTTTACTGAAAGGGACAAATTTATTTGTCAAGTGCGACAAAGAATACAAAGTTAATGGTTAACAATACCCGTTTCTCTAAATAATCAACAAGCTCTCTTTATATTCTCTTGCTTGTTCAACACACTATGAAGCATTCAAATTTATATCAAATTACTAGGTTGTATAGTTTTACCAATAAACTCAAGTTATGAGCACTAGTTTCGTTTGTGCACCTGACTAATTAACAACCACAGTTCAGCTGATGGTACTGAAACTAGATAAATTGACACTCGTAACCCCCCCAATATCTTCTTAAAATATATACTTCTAGTGTACATTAATCGGGGCATATCAATTGAATACCTAGTTACATACCAATAAGAGGCAAGAAATTTAAATTAAGGACACCTCCTCTACGTTATTGGCTATTTCCTTTTTCATTGTTGTAACTAATAAGAGTTGCCCCACAGTTCTACCCTAGTATACCAAATACTTACTCATTGTTAATTACTTGCAATTAACACATTTTTCATGCCAAGAATATTCTGACCTGGTGGCTTTGATAATACAATATGACTGATTCATCTGATAAAACGTTGAACGTTAAAAACCAATCTTTGAGCTCCCCTTTAAAATTACTCACAATCAATTGACGAGATTCCTTCCATTCCTTGATAGATAATTTATTTTTGTCTAACCGCGATTTGAACAGTTAGGACGAAGCCAATCATTGTATTCCTTTCACAAATTGTTGTTCCCTTTTTTTATACGGTTTTGACAATGAAACATTATATTGTTTTGCCATATGTTGCCCCCAAAGCTTCAGAATGGGTCAGCTAATTTATACCCATCTGCATCACACAAGGATCGACACACACAAAATTTTTCTATCGATTCCATTTTTGAAAACAATTTGTTCATCGGTATATCATCTGATTGGCTACAGTAAAGAAATTGCGAGAAAAAAAAACGGCAAAAAAAGCTAAAGCTCTACTATCTACTATTATTCTTCTTTAAAATAAACTTACGAATCAAATTTAGAATGGAGGTTATGTGGCACATTTTTGCCTTTGCAATTAACCGTACACCAATATCCCCCAATTTATTCAGGGCTTCGAATGCTGCGAAAAAAAAAAAAAAATGAACCAAACAAAAAACAAGTTTAGTTCCTGGTTCCAGAGTCAATGACATGACAAAACTCTAGCCAAGAAACATTAAAGTCCATTAATTATCAAAAAAAAAGAACATTAAAGTGACAAAATCTAAGAGAATTTCTGGTTTTAAGGAACTGGTCTTGGTAAAGGAATGTAATCTAAGTAAGCACAGAAAAAGACCCTTACAGTTTATTTTTTTTTTTTTTTGCAGATGGACCCACTGATCAATTAGATAAAATTGTAAAAATATTGAAAACAAGAAGATCTCAAAACCAAATACTAGAATCCCCTTTTACTTTTTATTGCAAAAAATTAAACAACTTTGCATCTGAATTTATTAAGGTTAGCCAGTGATTGGATAGATTATTTTGAAACAACACTGCAGATCCATTTTGTAAAGAAAAAGAGCAGGAGAAATGGAAATGGAAAAACCTCGTAAGTTTAAAACGGTAAATTTGTCTACTATAAATAGGTTACCATTTGACCAGAAAGGATAATAAACAACAAAACCAGACAATACAATTATTATTATTATTATAGGATAACAAATCAAAAAGGAATGAATTTTATCTACTACTATTTGGTTACTATTTGGTTAGTGACAACAATTGCTGCAGCTGAAGGACCAGGAGCACCTTTTATATTCTATCGTCCAATAATTGGAGTCTATACCTGTAATTATCAGATTGGAAATTCAGTTACATTCTGTGAGGATTCCGAATATAGTTGTTTATGTGTTAATAAGAATTCATTGGCCACATATGCTGGTTGTCTTGCTTATGGGAATAGAAACAATACTCATGCTGTTGAATTCATGATAGAATTTTGTTATGAAAATGGTAATGTAACTGTTGCTCATGATTGGTTTGAAGAATCATATAATTATTTCCTTGAAAATGCAAAATCCGAAAATGAAATTGAAGGGTTTAATAAATCAATACCTATAGATGTTCCATTTAAACTTTCTTCTAGTGAAATGGCATTATATCAGAGAGCATATGAACAATTTTTGGGGAATTATGATGATTCCTTGTATTATTCCGCATCTGCTTTAGGATATTGGTTGTTGATAATGATAATCTGTGCTATTTCTCATTGGGGAAAGGTCTTATTTCCTGGTATGACAAAGAAATTAACCCAAGGTCCAATTAATATTTGGAGAAAATACATTTCAATGCCAGCAACATTCAGAAAGAAAAAGTCACAAGAACAATCTTGTTTTAAAATATTTGATTTCTTGATTCCGTCCCGATTTGAATCCATTGTCATTGCATTATTCTACGGTTTTATGATTATTATCAATGCTATCAATACAGAGTATATTGATAACGATCCAGTTTTGGATGGAAAATATAAGGCCCAGATAAGATATGTCTCCGATAGAACTGGGATTATAGCTACATTATTGACACCCCTTGTTGTCCTTTTTGGGGGAAGAAATAATTTCTTGCAATGGTTAACAGGAATAAATTTTAGTACGTTTATGACATATCATCGTCACATTGCAAGAATAATGTTTGCTTTAGTTGTGATTCATGCAGTTGGGTTCACGATTCTTTTAAAAGGTATTTATGAAGCCGAAGCAGCGGAGAAATATTTCTATTGGGGGGTTATTGCAACTGTTGCTGGTGGTATCATGTTAGTCCAAGCTATGCTTTTTTTCAGAAGACGTTGGTATGAAATATTTTTATTGATTCATATTGCAATGGCAGTATTATATGTTGCAGGTACTTGGATCCATGTTGATGAATTAGGATACGTCTGGTTTGTTTATCCAGCAGTTGCTGTTTGGTGTGTTGATTGGTTAGTCAGAATCGGAAGATTGATTGCTTTTGGGTTCCCTAAGGCAAAAGTCACCTTATTGACTAATGATACATTAAAAGTTGTGATTCCTAAACCAAGTTATTGGAAATCTATTCCTGGTGGACATGCTTTTATTCATTTTATAAAACCAACCTATTTCTGGCAAGCCCATCCTTTTACTTATGTTGACACCCCAGACAACAAGAATATCATCTTGCACTGTAAAGTTAAAGGTGGTATTACTCACAGCTTATACAGAATGTTAGTTAACCAACCTGGTCAAACAGCTAAAATAACCGTTGGTGTTGAAGGTCCATACGGAGAACTAACTCCTGCAAAATATGCCGATTCGGCTGTGTTTATTGCTAGTGGGAATGGTATTCCAGGTCTTTATTCCGAAATTGTTGATATGGCAAAGAATCCATCTGCCGGTACAAAGAATACAATCAAATTGATTTGGGTAATTAGGGAATACTCTTCTTTAACTTGGTTCCAAGAAGAGCTTGAATTATTAAAGAATACAAACATACAAACTACTATATATGTAACAAGACCAGACTTGAGTTGTTCCTCCCATGATAACAATTCAGATGATAAAAAGATTGATTCTAAGGATAGTGAAACCGGAGGAGCTTGTTTGGAATCATTAAGGTCAAGTTTATCCCATATTGAATTTAAAGAGGGCCGTCCAGTAATTGAAGAAATTGTTACCGATGAAATCAGTGAATCAAATGGTTCTGTTGCTTTTGTTAGTTGTGGACATCCCGTCATGGTTGATGAAGTGCGTTACTATGCTTGTCAAAACATTGCCAATGCCGAACACAAGAGAATTGATTTCTACGAACAACTTCAAGTTTGGGCATAGTAATACTTTTCCTCAGTGTATATATCTTATTAGAGTTTATTGAGTTTATTGTTTAGTATATTTATAAATTAAAAGCTATGGCCATAATGATCGCCATAATAGAATATGCAGTTGACAAAGAATATTGTTGTTTAATTTGTATGGCAGTTACATAGTTAAGGTGCGACAACAATATTCTAATACAACTACAACAAGTTAACAAATTTCACTGTACAGTAGTACTATACTCAACCACATTCGATTAACCTTTCGGCTATTATTTATGCAACTATAATGTAAACAGCAGGGGTATGTGTGTAGACTAGATTAGACTAAGAAATAAATAAAAAAAAACAGGTCACGTGCATGAACAAGCCATTGCAGGAGGAGGATAATAATGGAAGAGCAATGTTTTTCAATTTCAATTTCAATTTATTTGAATAAATTAACTAAAAAAGAATGAAAAATTCCTTAAATTGTAAAATTATCTACAGAATAAGAAATCATGAAACAATAGATATTCAAACAATAGGATAATGATTTTGTGTAATTGTGTGCAATATCATCTGTTCATTCCGATTGTTAGATGTGAACCACACCAACGACGACGTCATAATGCTAATTTCTATTTCTATTTCTATTTCTATTTCTATTTCTCGTCTTCTTTTTTTTTATTAATACATTTGGTTATACGGATGATCCCTGTTTTTTATCAATTTTTAGTCACTTTCTTCTCCTGGGCTTATTGCTGATACTAAAATTAAATATGTAAGCCACAGCACTCCCTAAAACACACATTTAAACCTCCCCTGTTTTGTTCTGTTTCACCTTAGTTTACGGATGGGGGGGAGTTTATTCTATTCTCAATTATTGTTAATGTTCTTGCCAGGTGATAAATTCTTACCGAAGTGAAATTGCGTTTTATCTAATGGCAAGTATTTCATAACCAAGAAACATACTTTCATTATTGAAAATATTACTTGTAATAATAGTAATAATAGTAATAACCAACAAGAGGAAATTTCATTTGAACTCTTTTCTTGCCCTCACGGCTCTTAACTTCTATATTTAACCAAAATATAAACAAGGAGTCCCTATAACAAACCACAAAAAGCATAGTAATTAGCACACAATAATTAAGATGCAGATACAGACAATAGTAATTTTTTAGCAAGGAAGAAGTGATATTGTATTTGCTCACAATGCATAATGCCTATTTATCCGTTCCCTCCTTTTTCTATGTTCTATTCTTTAATTTAAATTTAATTTTAAATTTTTGTTAATAATTTTGTCAACAATAACAAAACTATATATAGGAATACAATAATTGGTAACTAAGTAACCGAACTGATTATTTACACGAACTATGGTGTACATGTATATGTATTATGTATTATGTATTATGCAAGTGGTTATTGGTGTGGTTGCTGGTACGGTTGTGTTGGGTGTCAACCTGAGTGAGTCGTGCAAAGGTTACCACGGGAAAATTTTTTTCTTTCTTTTTTTTGTTCGTTTGTTTGTTTGTTCGTTTGTTCATCGCATGGTGCAAAATATTACACAATTACCCTTTGTTTTATTATTATTTACTTTCTTTATCAACATAAGAAAATTTTTCCACTTTTATGTCCCTAAAGTTTCAAAATATTTACTAATGAAATCTCTCTTGCTGATATAAATACAGATTGACATTTCTCTTGTCTTGTTTTGACTTCTGTTCTGTGATTTTTTTTTTTTAATTTTAATTTTTTTATACAACTCTTCTTCTTCATTTATCACCACTATCATTATCACTATTACTAATATTCAATTTAATCAATTATGATTCCACCAGTTCAAAACGACAAGACATTATTAGAAGAACACAAATTCTACCAAAACCACGACCACTCTCTAGATTGGTGTCCATCTGTCACAGAATTATTCAGCGTAAACAGTTTGGTTAAACTCATCATCTTCAGTATATTGGTATTTGCAGTCTATAGATTCATAAAATTATTGGCATTCATCACCAGAAGAAACAGAGCCGTAACTAAAGATAGAACCCTCGATAAATTGAGCCCTGTTTAAATAAATAAAAAAAAGAGCAAATTCCATCCATCCTCAATTCCACAAAAGAAATCCATCATACTACCATTACCATTACCCACTACAACTACAATCCCTCACTACCTACCACCAAATCAATTGTACTATTAATAGAGCACTTATCATTCATTTTTTTTTAGCCTTGTTTTACTTCATCATTGCATAACTACGTTTGTTACATACAAATGTATATTAACTTTTACTTTCCCATTTACTTTCCCATTTCCATTTCCTTATTAAATTTGGTACATTCTTTTTCGTAAATTGGATTTCAAACAATGTTCCAAATATAATTTTCTGCATTTTATTATTATTATTATTATTATTATTATCATTATTATTCTTCTTCGTTTCATAGGGTTTATCGTCATTTAGTTATCTATTTTCGGTTTAAATTAATAGTCATATATCTATATATGTATATATATACGTAATTAATATTACTACTATAATTAATAATTATTATTACTTACTATTTATTATCCGTAACACCTTATAAATACCAACTCTGCCGATGGTTTGTTTAAAAATAGCAAACATTTCAACTTACGAGATACATCAATATCATCATCTTATTCCTCCCCCTCATTCTCCCCCTCCTTTCCTTTATCTCCCTTTCGCTTCCCCCTTGATTGGTTATTTATAACCTGTATGCTCTATATGTATGATACTAAGAAATGGAACAATACTGAGACATGTCGTGCAATTTATACCAAAAAAATAAAAGAAAAAAAGAGATGCTTTGTTTTGTCAACCATGCACGACTTTTTTTTTGTCGTTTTTTCTTGACATTGCTTTTCAATGAGAAGTCACGTTTTTTTACAACCCAACAATTAAAACCGTATTAAGGTTAGTTTCGTATTAATAAATCGGAAAGATAGGGAAATGACGAGGAGCAGCAGCGGTAGGAAGATCATCAATTAATGATTTACATAACAGTCAAATATATTTAATTAAATACATTAATGTTGGTCATATGCAATTTCATTCCAATGGTTGCATTTTTCTTTGATTAGGTCTCGCCTCCCTCGGGTATCGCCATCGTCATCACCATCGTGGCGAATCACCGCACCCCCCTCATCTCGGTGCTGCCTGATGGGAAATATGGAGAGAAAACTATTCCCATTAACTTGACTACGATTAAACGATTCAACACTCTATACTTCTCTATTCTATTGTAATATAAATCATTATACATGTAATAATACTATAAGATGTAATATATTCTTTAATTATATATATAAATATATATTATTTGCGTAAAAAAAAAGAACAACTAACTCTAACAGGTCCAAGAAACATAGCCAGATTAAGTTGTGTTGGGAAAATGATATAATTCAACGAAAAAGAAGTGAAAAAAGAATGAACTAACAGTGATGGTGATGATGAACAGTGATGGTGATGGTGATGATAAAATAACAACATTAGAATAACATATCCAAAGTACAACAAACACACAAGGCAGCAAGACAACCCATTAAACAAGATTCATTACCACTAGAACGAGGTTGTTGTTGAACATACATTGGTTGTTGTTGTTGATACCCTCCTTGTTGTTGATAATAACCTCCCTGTGGTGGATGTTGTTGTTGATAGTATTGACCTTGCTGTGGTTGTTGTTGATAGTAACCTTGTTGTGGTTGGTGATAACCTTGTTGGAAACCTCGATCTTGTGTTTGTTGACTATAGTTTGGTTGTGATTGAGGAACATAACTTTGTTGCAGTTGCTGTTGTTGTTGGTTTTTGTTGTTGTAGTTTGGAGGTGGACCGGATGGTTTATCGAAGTATTCGTTCTTAGACATTGTAGATTATTGGTTGTGTTGTGTTGTGTTGTGTTGTGTGTGGGTGTCTTATGGTAGGACTAATAATTGTTATAAATAAAAAGAATTTGAAAAAAAAGTCAATTGGAAAGACCAGTGGTTAAAAAAGAATTGGAATATTAAATATGAATAAGAAGCAGTGATGGTGATGGTGATGGTGTACCGTTGCTGGTGGTGGTTTGGAAGTTTTTGGTCGAAGTAAAATAAATTACTAAAAAAGAAAATTTCTTGGTTTTCGGTTTTAATGAGAAAAAATGCTCATTCATTTTCTTGTGCGTAGTGGCTGTACTGTGTGTATTCCATTTTCTATCACATCGGACCAGTACAACCTTATACATATCAACTGTCATGCACTATTATTCTTCTTCTTCTTCTTCCTTCTTTTCTTTTTCCTATTTTGCAATCATATTGATTCTTTTTGTATCATTCTCTTGCATATACGTCAACTACTTACACATCATTACTTATTTTATTTCATTTTATTTTACTTCTCTTCTCTTCTCTTATCTAGAATTCAGATCTAGGTGTTATATTCTTTCGAGAATACCAACTAATGAAATCTCTTAATGCACTTCTCACCCTTCTATTATCCTTATTTGGCAAAGCCACCTTAACCACATTCAACAACTTAGCAACTTCCTTTTCATTCACATTAGGTAATGATCTCACGATTTCATTCAACCATCCAAGTGATACTTCGAAATTAGGTACAACCACCAAGATCTTGATGATCAAATCATTGACATCTTGTTTTACATCATTATGGAACTTGAACAATAATCCATTGATTAAAAATTTCAAAAGTTCTCCCCCTTGGTTATCAACCATCAAGAACCCTTGAATGGTTTCTCTTAATGGCGTGGTATCTCCCATTTCAAATAATGATATTGGTGGGTTAGGTAATCCCCATGAAATCAAATCAATCATGAAATGAACACATGCAATTATAGATTCAAATTCATTCACAAAACTTAATGTCAAGTTCACTAATTTGAAAATACTCTTCAAGATTTCCAAATTTGGAATAAGTTTAAATGGGAAAAACATCAACAAGTCATTGGCCATACGGAAGAAATCTTCAAGTACATCAGGAATACGTTTAAATTCTTCTTCACTGGCTTTGGAAAACAAAATCTCAAATACAGTGGCACTTTGTTGAATACCAAATTCATAAATTGAGTTTTTAATTTCTTCATTTGTGTTATATTCATCCCCAAATTCACGAATTAATACCCCTGTAACCCAAAGATAACATCCAAATTGACTCTTTTGGAATCCTTGATGTAAATAATTGGCCATTTCTGGCAAGATTGGCGTCAAGAACAAACTGCATGATCGGATAGCATTCTTCAATAATTTCATACATCTTTCACTCACAATCAAAGACGATACAAATTTGTTCAATAATTCTTTGGTTAATGGCCATATTTTTGCAATGAATAAATCAGCAATTGGATAATTTGGTTTATTCCATTCGGATTCGGGACATTTCAACACTTCAATAAATATACTAATGATTTCAATTTGATCAGCAATTAATTTATTAGTGGTATCATTTTGTGGTTCGCCTAATGTTTTGGTCAATACTTCCACAGTTGGTGCAATAAACATTTCGGTGGTTTTGTACATGTTTTCTCTTGGGATTTTAGCAATAACATGCGCTAATCCATCAGCCAATTCATAATTCGATTCAAGATCCATTTGGTTCTTCACTTGTCCATACAACATATACAATTGTTCCAAGTAATTAACCAATAATTCAGAACAATCTTGACAGAAATACATCAATGCATGTGAAGTGGCCATTATGATGTCGTTGTTATTATTGGCAACTTCAAATCCTTTAATGATATAATTCAATTGTGGTTCTAAAAATTCAGGATGCTTGGCAGTCCATTCAGTGTATCTACCCAAAACTAATGTTGCCGCATATCTGATTTTAGGATGTTCAGGTAATTGAATCAAATACGACATGATTGTAGGTAATATGGTTTTCTCTTTCAAGGAAACTTCTTTTGCCATAGTCCTCATGGAAAACAATGGGGCTTCCAAATATTGCCAGTGACCTTGTGAATTGGAAATAATGGTTTGAATTTGTTCAAATGGAACTTGTAATGCCTTAGTAGCACCAGCTACTGCACAACAATCTTTTAAAACATCACCCATTTCATATCTAAAGTCTTTAAATTTATCTTCTTGTTCCTTATCTCCATTGAATAAATCATTATCATTACCAGTGACTGGATATGTCAAATGCTTGATGATAACAGAAATTAATGATAAATAAACATCACTAAAATCAGCTTTAGCTTCTTGAAATTTAGGTAAAGTAATCAATTGTTTTAATTGATACCAGAATTGGAAAGTATACTTGACGATATCCAAATCATCTTCGTATTTTGTGCACTCCAAAATGATCAATACGAGAGGTTTGAAATGTTTGCTATTTTTACCAATCAAAGTACACCATGATTCCCCACATTCCACGTATAATCGAGTCAACCCATCAGCATATTCGTCATCTTTTAATTTTTCTTCTCCCATGAGTTGTCCTAATTTCAAAACATGTTGATATAATGCATTGATAATTTCATAATTCTCCAAATCCCTTGTTTCTCTTACAATTGTAATCAAACAATCCACGGCTTTTTCAAACGTTTCATCATTTGACAAACTACCAAAGATCAAATTGACCAATGAATCGATTTGTAATAGTTGTTCAATTGGAAATTCTTTAATCCAACTATTTAGACAATCCAAAATGGCGGTATTTAAAACCATGGAATTATTATTATTGGAATCTGTCAAATTCTTCAAAATTAATAAAATTTCTTCCACATTATCATTAATCAATTCTTTCGTCCTACCATTGAATTCTTCATCGGATAAATTTGTCTTCTTAACGTCGGATAATTCTTCAGGTAAGATCTTTAAGAAATCCAACAAGATGAATACATTATTTGGATCTTGATTTAAAACAGCTAGGATTTGTCCAATCGGCGATTTCCAAGAAAGATACTGTAATAAGAAATGAGATAATGCAATGGATAATTGAACCCTAATTAATTTTTCATTTGGTTGATTATATTTAACTAGGATTTCAAGTAAGGTATTTTTCAAAATTTCATAATTTCCTTCCCCTTGAAATTGACTAGATAAATCATAAATTATCTTGGATCTTAAAGTTTGGGCAGCAAATAATTTCAATTGAATATTATGATTATTACTATTTTGTTTTAATATTTCAAGAACTATAGCCCATGTTTCGGCGGATTTTTGAAAAGTTTCTAAATAATGAGTCGCCGTCATTTTTTCATCTTGTGATGCATTGGAATACATAGTCACTAAGGCGGAATTTAATTGCGAAATCGCAGCTTCTTCCGATGCAGACATGATGATGATGATGAATGATAAATGATGTAGACTATTGTAGTTATGCTAATGTTTATGTGTATATATGTACAACTTGTTGTCTTTGTTCAAATGGCTCGATTGGTTAAAAAACAAAAAAAATCAATTAATTGAAAAAAAAAAAAATTAAAAAAAAAAGAACAATTGTATAAGGGCTCGAATCGGACGTTCCCACACGACTAGCCACGTGACATTTATAATGTATTAATATTATTATTACTTATCCTATTTAATTACTATTATTCATCATCGTTATCATCAGTAATTACCATTCTTTTCCTCTTTAGTTGAACATGAGCAACACCCTCTTCATCTTCATCATCATCTTCTTCTTCATCACTGTCAGCCCCTAGCTTTCTTTTAGAAGTAGCTAATACTTCTTGATCTATCCCTGAATTGTGGGAAGTGTGGGAAGTATTATCAGATACATCCTGGTCCCCTTCATCCTCATCTTTATCTTCTATTTCAGGGAAAGGGGATGGAGGAGGAGATATGTGAGAAACAGCTTGTGTTTGAACTTGGGTACTAGTAGCACTCACACCTTCATCATCACTTTCAGTAACAAACAATCCAACTTCTTTAACTGCTTTTGCAACAGATGTAGCAGTTTTATCTCCACCAGTTACTTCTAAATTCTTCCAAAGTTTTTGAATCTCAATTAATTGAGCCGGGGTAGCAATCCCACCCATGTCATTCACCAATTGTCTCATTCTTTCCTCTCGTTGGAAAAATTCATTATCTTTCTCATCATCAGAATCATCATCTGAATCGTTTATAAACTCAGCTGATTTAATCACATGTGTGTTCTTGCTGTCATCATCATCATCCAAAAGATCTCTTGGTATTCTTCTACGTCTGATATGATGTTGGTCTTTGGATTTCTTGGATTTGATCTGGGATGAGTTGTTGTTGTTGTTGGGATTTCTGGACGATTTCTTTCTGGCTTTGCCTCGAATACCATCGGCCAGGGAACGATGTTCTCTGTTCTTATATTCCAGAAGCAGTAATTGTCTTTCTAATTCATCAAGTTGATCCAATTGGGATACTGCAAAATTGGTAGAATTTGGATTGGCTGGAGTTTCAAATGCAATTGATTCATCATCATCGTCGTTATCATCTGCATTATTATAATCCCCATCACCATCACGATAATCATATCCTGATTCTCTGGTACGTAAGAAAAACGACGGAGATTTGTCATCTTCGAATAATACCGGTTGTGAAGTATTCCATTTCCTCATCATTTCAGATACGGTTGTAATGTGTTCTATGGTCACCGATGTAGGTAATTCAGGATTTTCATCCATGGTGTAAGGTAAGTCAAATCCAATGATTCTTAATAATAATCGCAAGTACCCGTTATTGATAAATAATCTACGGAACTGGTTGGATGCATTGAGTTCAATAATTGCTTCTGAATCCAATATTCTATCATTTATGATTCTTTCCAATTCTGATATTAACCAATTGATTAACGATTGCTTTTCTTGGATATGTAACTCACTTATTAAGATTTTAATCTTTTCATCCAAGGTAAAATCTCGAACGAATTCTAATTCCTTTGCAAGTCTAGGACCACGACTACTGTATTCCGATTCGGGCTTTTCATATAATTCACCAGTGGAAAAATACACCGTGGCTTCAGCGTCTTCAAATCGGGGGAATAAGATCTCAATTGGCAAAGGGAATCTTTCCATTGCAACTTTAAACTTTTTCATGAAATAATAAATAAATTCTTCAACTTGTAATCTAATTGAGCTTCCCCTTTGTAAGAAATTCCTTAACCTATGCAATACTTGCATGAAATCCAATCTATATAACCCCGTGAAGTCCTTTCTAACAACAAACAACCTATGGAAATAACTTAAACAAACCTTGATCTCTTGTTCTGACAAATCTTCAAATCTTGACAAGTATTTAATATATGTTGAAACAATAGCTTGATGAAAGAATCTTGTTTCGGTTTTTTTGAAATCCAACTTACGTTCTTGGGTAATTTCTTTAGCACTGGCTGCATCCATTTCTTCATCGGAAGCATAAATAACATCACGTAATCTATCTTCTGTAGATTTATCTAAATCATTGATTCTTTGCTGGTTCTTCTTGTTTCGTTTTCGTTTGGATTGAATATACAATTGAACATCTTCATTGGCAAAACTCTCAAAAGCTTTCAATATTATATGAACCATTGATACTGACATTCGAAGATAATCCGGTGAATGCTTTGCTGCAGTTTGAGGAATTTGAACAATGATATTCATAAAATCCCTAAAAGAAAATAATTTCCTAATAATCCCTTCTGCCAATTCACGATCAATTTCATGTTGCGAAATCTCATCTTCATTTTCTAAATTAGTAATTTGATGGGTTTTCTGTTTCCCAAATATGGAGTATGAAATTTGTAACAATTCTCTAAAACACATCATTGCCACATGTAATGAATTCCATCGTTTAAGACTAAATGAATCCCTGAAATAACCAATGATCAAAACAAAATTAATCTCACTTAATGCAGCACCTACAGAACCATAGTTCAATGTTGAATCCCCTGGGTTCATACCAATTTTCTCTCTTTGATAACTCAAAAACCAAGCAATAGTGAAAAAATAACTAGATACGGATAATTCATCAACCAAGGCCATATCCGAGTGACTGGATAATCTTGAACCCATACATTCAATTAGATTATTAAAACAACCTCCAGATAAAAATTGCTCAATAAATGTAGACATTATACTTTGGCCTGATATATCAAGATAGACAGGTGTTGTTGTTTTAACAAATTCATCAGAATCATACTTGAAATAGGTTGTGGATTTCCATTTTTTGGACTTGTCCAATTTTGCCATGGAACTATTGGCGTCAATTAATGCTTCTTGACCAGAAACAACAAAAGAATTTGCATCAGAAGATCTAATTGACAATAACGATCCAAATCTTCCATGTCTTGATGATATTGTTTGCGTTTGTAGCTTCTTTTTCTTGGATTCTGTACTTAACAAATCTTGCAATTGCATTCCCAGAGTAGTTGTCACCGATTGTAATGGCTGCGAAGCTTTTATAGCATCCGGAACTGAATCCGAATCACCACCAGTGGTAACCGTTGTTGTTGATTGTTGGAATTGTTTTTTAACTAATACATCAGTTGCAGACATTCCTTTCAACATTAAATAAATACATTCCAAACTTAACTCACCAAACATTTCTTTATCAAATTCCGTTCCAAGTGAACCTGAAATAGTTAATAGAAGCATCAAGACTTTATTTTTCTTGAACACTGACAATACACGACTGATGGAAATATCATCTTGACTAACCCCAACTGGTAAATCCGATGCTAATGCAGCAGATCCTTTACCTGATGATTTCCCAGATATAGATTGATTTGCCGGTTCGATGGCTAACAAATTTCTTATTAGATATAACGCCAATTTTAAGATTTGGTTATCACGAGGATCACGATCTATTCTTGATTTGGCAATTGTGGGCAATACCAACCTAATCACGGCTTTCAACAATTGTCCATTGTTATAAGTCAATATTTGTTTCTTATAAGTGACATGCACTTTCTTGATATTTGAATAAAGTAATTTTTGACTTTCAGACAATTCTTTACTGAATTCAACTGGCCAAGTTAACAATACTAATAATTCAAGAGATGCCAACATGATTTTCTCTGTGGTTGTTTTATTCATTATTTTTTGCTTTTTTTGCATCTTCTCTTCCCATTGACATAAAATAATCAATAAATCATTTGAAACTAGACCCATTTCCGAACAAGCTAATGCCACTTCATAGTTATTTTTCTTTTCATCAACGGCACGAATCCATCGTTTAATATCTTTAAGACAAGCAAGTGCATCATGTCCCAATTTGTATGGCGGTGGTTGGATATCTGACGTATGATCAGGTCCTCCTAATGCAGATACCAAAACTGATATATGTGCCTTCAAAAGTTTCTGGGCTTGGGTTTCATTTGGTTTTAAAGTTGTAGTTAATATTCTTATTCTATCTTCCTCCTCCTCTTCGACTTCTTCATCATCGTCTACGGGTTCACCGTTGGAATTGACCTTCTGGTTTTGTTTTTGTAGTTGTTTTTCTTCATCACTGTAGTCAATGAAATCGTTTAAATCTTCTGCATCATTATATTCATCTCTCTCAAACTCTGATTCACTAGAACTCATTGCGATATTGGGTATAAGAACTAAGGTAAAACTGATATGATTATAGGAATCTACATCGAATATTTTTTTTTTTCACGTCTTGTTTTTCTTTTCCTGTCGCGTTGTGTAAATCAAGAACGCGTGTTTGGTGGTGCGTGCTAATACTGAGACAGAGATATCAAAAACTACATCTAAGGAAACAAAAGACCGACGTAGATAATCGCAAGACCATCTATGTCACTTATATTGTATAAAAAACAAGGTTGTTTATTTATTTAAATACGACACGGATACTATAGAACGATCTTTTAGACGAGTAATATCAAAAAAACAAAAAAAATTGGACGAGATAAGAGTCGAACTCATGACCTTTCCCATGCTAAGGGAACGCGCTACCAACTACGCCACACGCCCAATTTGATGACGACTTGGAGTATAACTGGAGTAGAGTACCTTATATGTATTACACAAAGCAGTAGAATACTCTCGGTATACTATTAATTAATATCAGTGTAGTGGTATCTTCAATAATAAACAATAATATATATTCAATAGATCAATGATTCAGTAATTGCTTGATGATTTCAAAACATATAAAAATATATAACTAACTATGGGTAATCTGAACCTCTATTTATAATGCAGTTCTTAGATTACAGCAGATGTTTATTATTTTCATACATGGAAATGCAAAAGCATCAAATCTCATTTACACTACATCATCCCCTTGTTTTGTTAAACCAAAGATGTCAACCCAATTTTTCACCAATTCAATAACTCGTTCGATAACGTTAGTTCCAGCAGAGTCGTGTCTGTCTCAACAATCATCGTTCTTGAAATCATTTCTCTTTTTTT